>BPLR01002563.1:0-139070 GCA_021605095.1 Caerostris extrusa
CACGTATCAGCATTTAAATTTGTTTGAATCAGCTTTAAAGATGGAATCATAAGTTCCAATGAAGGAAATTATTTTTTATTTTTTTATTAGGCAATACTGGAATATGAATCTATTTTTGACATTTGACGTTGAGGCTTTCTTTATTTTTCATATTAATATTAGCATTTTACTGTTGTTTATGAAAAAGGGAATTCACTTTGTACAAAAATGGAATGCGCGTGCATTAGTGAATTAAATGACTTATGAAATAAAGAAAACCTCTTCATATAAACAATCGCAAAATAAATTCCTGATTTGAATTCGTACTTTTGAATTAGATGCAACATTTTAACACGGTAAACATTTTCTAATCGTAGGATTCCTTATAGTAAGAATCTGTGTTTAAATTGACATAAAAAACATGTTATTTTATAAAACAGTTAATAGAATAGTGTGCAATTTAAGATAAATGTTTCTTATAACACTTTTATCAATATTATAATGAATTTTTTAAAAAGGCATGTATTAGTTAACAATGTCATTTCGGAAATAAAAAACCCCCTCTTCATAAACAATTGCAAAAAAAAAAATTGAAAGTATAATTTAAAAATTAAATGTAACATTTTAACACAAGACATTTTGTATGTGGATTGATATTTAAGAATGTTACGTAAAAAAAAGTACTAATTAGTAAGAATCATAAGATTGTAAGAGTCTTCAATTTTTTTGGGATGCAATGTTAACACAAAGATTAAAATATAAAAAAAGGTATTTTTAATCATTGTTTTTAATTAAAAAGAAATTAATTAAAGTGAAACTGAATAGATGAAAGTAAGGTGATAATTAAGATTGATAAAAAGTAAATTTCTAATTAAGAAGTAAAAAATTGCAATTATTTTTTAAATATATTTATTGTTGTTTTTCTGTGAATTTCCCTTTGTTGTAAAACTAACAAAAAGCATATTCCGTGATATAAATTGATACTCAGACTTGTTTTGGGGAAGGGGTGGGGGTCCACATAAAAGAAATCGCCTAAAAAAATATCCTGAAACTTCATAAGTAGCTGTAAAATATATTGTTTGGAATACATTAAAAATAATTATTTTATATCATGAAAAAATCACACATAATATGTAAATGGAAACCCCACTATGTAGTTAGAAATGGGTTTTCCAACTAGGAAAAAAAAAATGAACTGGACACAACCAGTACATTTTGAAATGTTTTATTTGCTAGTATTTTTTTCTTTCTAATGCAGCTGGCAAAAACATATAGGTTATAAAGTTACTAGTTTGAAATGATTTATACATTTTTCTGCATTGCTGTTCTATAATCCATATACAAAGGTGTCCGAAATAAACATAAATCTCAGCTAGAAAATATATATATATTATTTTTTTTTTGTTCTAATGCAGCTGGCAAACACTAAGACAGCTTGGTTGTATGCTTTAAGGCAAGCGCTGCACAAACGTTACCTCACTTTGCATTGCCCAGGGGGCACGTGTCACTTGAAGATAGCCGCGGACGCGGAGTAACAATGCCCCCGCAACGCTCTACGATCATTAGACCGGATTTTTAAACAAGTCCTCACTTCTGGTTATTTCGTAAGATGACGAGTATAATTAAAGTCCCACTTTCAAAATGCTTTCATAAAAGTACCACTCGTCACAATGAGTTCACATTTGAACTGAAGACACTTGATTGGTTTGATATGGTATGTCGCTCTACGGGCATCTTGTGCACACTTTGGGCTAAACAGACCGGGACCTACGGTTTAAAGTGGATTCCAAACAACTACAAATATCCATGGCATCGCCGGACTCGAACCCGAAACCTGGGGTACCGAGCACCAGAGCGCTAGCTACTCAGGCATCTCATGCACTTCGTCCCTTGAAGATGCATCTCATGAAATTCGTGGTCATGGGATGATAGACTATCGGAAGGGGCATCTGTTGAATTCAATTCTTAATTTGCATGTTATTTTAACAACCATGTTTTTTTTTTTTCTTTTTAAATTGCATTTTTAAAAAAAAACTAATTTTCATAATGCTACTGTGTCCAAAAGTAAGACCAATTTTCAATTTCAAATTCCTGAGCATATGGAATTTCAATTGATTTTTAGGTTGCTGGCACTGTCTTTGACATCTGTATAAAATTTGACGTCAAAATATTCATGAGGGTTTGAGTTACGCTTGTCTTGGTGAGACACTACAAGTGATTCCGGCGATTTTTGAAATGTCTGAATTCATTGATCAAAGAACTTGCATTGCGAACTTTTGGCGAGAAAAAAGTTCGCAATGCAAGTTCTTTGTTCTTGTTAATGTGTTTCTTTGTTTTTGATGTAACCCATATCGTTCCTCAACCACCGTAATCACCCTGTACGACTTCTGGCTATTCCCTAAACTCAAAAACCACTCCTGGGACACCGTTTCGAGTCGATTGGAGATTCAACGTGAATCGTCGCGCGCTTTGAAGGCCATCCCGCCCGATGACTTTTTAGCCTGCATTGAGGATTTGAAAAAGTTGGCATAAGTGCATTGTGTCCGGAGGGGGATTACTTTGAAGGCGGTGAAATAAATTTGGAAGAATAAATAGTTTTTGAAAAAAAAAAAATTGGTCTTACTTTTTGGGCACAGTAGTACATGCTTTCGTAACTTTCGTAATCTATTGTATTATTATTTGACGTGAATGTAACATTTATTTAAAACTAACACAAGTTTTTAAGCTAGATAGCGGAACTAGCGAAATGGATTACGAGTTTTTTTATTATAAACAATGCAAAAATCAGATGAATACATTTATAACTTATTTTCGCAATCGATTATTTCTAAGCATTTTATACTTTTGTTAAAATAATTCAAATAAAATAACATGAAATTGAATGCCAATTTAAAATGTTATGCGGGTATTGGAGAAATCTGTGGCACGTTAGCTATGGGTGGTCTTTTAATATAATGTTATAAAACTGTTTAAAAAATGCTATACAAAAACTTTTCAGTAGCAAACGTTTTGCTTTAAGTCATTCATCACTACATCCATGGGAAAAAGAAATAATGTCACAAAATATATAGCATGAGACTAGAAATATATATCATATTTTTATATCATATTTTTGCAAATATACGTCATGTTGTAAGGAAATCGTAATAAAATACATGGATTTTAGTTATATTATGTAAACTTCTTTTTAGAGAAATCATCATGCAGATGAAGTTGAGCAAAAGTGCGGACTTGGTACGATTTATTCTTCAGTAAGTGACGTGAACGTGAAATTTCATCATTTATTGCCATTGTTATTTTGAAGTTTATTTTACGCGAGCAATGTATTAACTCAAAATTAAAGCATTCATTATTTTAAAAATTGTAAAATTGTCTCTAATTGTAAATCGACGGTTTGCAAGCAACAAATCTTTAACTTTTTGGACGTGAGCTTCATCGGTTGAGGTGGAGGGTCGACAGGGAGGGCTCTTCGTCTTCAACGCGTTCTCTGCCTTCTTTGAACTGTTTATACCGCTTCTAAACATTTCTTTCAATATAGGAATGCCTTCTGCAACATTCTATCCGTTTCCGCAAAGAAAATTTATTGCAAAGTTCTTTACTCAATGAATTAAGACGTTTCAAAAATCGCCGGAATCCGTTTTAGCGTCTCACAAAAGCCAAGCGTAACCCAAACACTAATGGATATTTTGACGTCACATTTCACACAGATGTCAAGGATAGTGCCAGCAGTGAAAAAATTCCATAAACCCTTGGAATTTTAAATTGAAAATGGGTCTTACTTTTTGGACACAGTAATATGTCTACTAAAAAAATATTTTTACGAGAGAGCTATTTCTGTACAATTAAACCCTTCAACTTCTAGAGAATGTACAATTAAGTACACTGTGGGCTTATCAAGAATATTTAATCTTTTTCGGATTAAGGGGAAATTTAATTAGTGAGCCACGAAACCGAAGCTATCTATTTTACCACATCCACTAAGTAATCCGTATGGCCATTTCGATTTCATTTATTTAATAACAAAATAAGTAGCTGATTCAAAATGTAGCTTGGCAGTACAGATACAGGTAATCTTTATGACATAAGCAAGGGCTGTTACTCCTTCAGTACTACTAAGGAGCCTGGTGGTCAAGTGGCTAGCGCTTTGGCTCTCGGTACCACTGGTTTCGGGTTCGTGTTCCGCCAGTTCCATGGATGTTTGGGAGTGGTTCGAAATCCACTTTAAACCGTAGGTGCCTGTCTCATAGGATCGTAGTGCGTCGTGGGGTAGAGTGAATCACGTCCGCAGCCTATCTTCAAGTTACTTGTCCGTAGTGCTAAATCAGTAACAGCGGTGCAGCCCTTGCTTATGGAATAAAGATGAACTGTCTCTGTAGTGTCAACTGCATTAGAATAAATAACGTAATATTTTAAATTGCTTTAGATTTATTTCATATGCTTTTTTTCCTATTAATACATAATTCTACTATATTTTTCCGAGAGATCGATTTCATCACATTTTCCCACTCTCTAGAAATCTTCCCTTTTCCCCTACTCCAACTAAATCCCCTGCATCTTTTCTAATGAAACTCGCTGTGGGCTTATCAAAAATATATAATCTTATTCGGATTAAGGGAAATTTAATTAGTGACCCATCTAAGTTACGCGATCTACTGAGTAACCGGTGTGGTCATTTCGATTTCATTTATGTGGGAAAATAAGTAGTTGGCTGAAGGAACAATTCTTCACATTTTATTGGAGGTTTACTTGATAAGAGTGGGTTTTGTCCGGATTAGGGCAAATGAAATATCGTATGTTTCTTTATATAAGCCGATCAGTGTGTAAGGACAGAATTTGTTAACCACAATTTATTAACCGCACTTTCGAAACTAGTATATAAGTATAAATGAAACAAGTAATATAAAAAAAAAATTTGTAAGTCAATTCCATTTTTTTTCACTCTATTGCAGAAAAGTCCTTTGCAAAGTTGAAAGTTTCCTCTTTCATCTGGAGCCATCTATTATTAGATGCATGCAACTTAAATCTAACAAAAAACTAAAATTAATGAATTAATTAATATTTGAAAAAAACTGCATTAACATCTAGTGTCATCCACTACAAGTTTCAAAAGAAATGTATTTGAACATGAGTGGATGAATAAAAAGTATTTTATGAAAGATTGAAAATTTGAACAAGATATATAGAGGGAGAGTGTGCGTTAATAAAAGGAATTAAAAAAATGCAATTCGTGTAATGTTTGATAAAGCCTAACGATATAGCTGCAAATGGGTCAATTCAATTTCAAGAAAAATTAAATTGTCACATGAGAAGAATATTTGTAAATGCTTCTACAAATTTCAAAATGTGCATTTAAAGTTCATCGTTGTCAATTGCTCAGATTTTTTTTTTTTTTTTTTTTTTGAGGCGTTAAAATAACTTTCGTCACTTCAAGATGCACCTAATAACTATTCGCGGTATTCGGATGATAGAATATCAGATAGGCCATCTGTTAAATTCTTTTTTTTTAAATTTGTATGCTATTTTGACAGCTAAATGAAACAGCCTTATATTTACGTTTTAAATTACATTTTTTAATTATTTTTTTTTATTTATGATACGCATTTGACGGATTTTTTTTTTTTTTATATACCGCAGGAAAAAAAAAATGCATAAAAACATGTTTGAGTAAAATTATAAAAATATTTATTATCAGTGGCCCAACGGCCCCACGGTGGGCCGTCTGCCTGCTGACAGATTTCTAGACAGGAGATGTTTTCTTTTACGGGGTAGGGTTGTCAACCCTAAGCGCAACGCTCTATAGTCCTATTTGACCGGAACCGACGGTTTAAAATGGATTCAACACCACCACAAACATCCATGGCACCACCGGGACGCGAACTAAAAACCTGTGGCATCGAGAACCAGAACACATAAACCTCCATTTGAAAAATAGATGGATACTTGGTTGGGCTATTTATAAATACCCAGGTCCAAAAGGTATTCATAACAATGTTAAATACCCATAAAAAAGCTTTTATATACGCAAGTCGTTTGATACTTTGATGTGTTCATTAAAAATTTCTGATTATATAATATATATATATATATATGTTATTCTAATGCAGTTTAAACAGTGGTATTTTATGCCTTAAAACAAGCGCTGCACCAACGTTATTCACATAGCATTACCCAGGAGGTGCATATATAAATATGGCACCGCCGGGACTCGAACTCGAAATCTGTAGCATCGTGCGCCAGAGAGGTAATCACTCGGCCATCAGGCCCCATAAAATATTTATACTATTATTAAAATACCGAAATTTCTAAAATACAGGGTGATTTTTTTTTTTTTTTTTTTTTGGTTTTATAACGTCTACAGTGTGATTAGTATAATTAAAGTTTCGCTTTCAAAATGCTGTTAAAAAAAAACCACTCTTCACAATGCTTTCAAATTTGCATTGAAGATACTCGAAGAAAGAGGAAACGGAATGGCATCCAAAAAGAGTTCCAAAGTGTATTAGTAGAGGGCGCTGTAAGCGTCATAAACAAAGTGAATTTGGCTGCCTGTGATAATTTGAATCGAAATGACAACGCATTTGGCATGAATTGCACTTCAAACCGACTGTGACCAAATCATTCAACATTTGTGACACTGTGAGTGAAAAGCCTATCCATTGTACAAATTATTTATATATCTAAGGTGTGAACATTTTATTATAATTCATTTGTATCATATACAATAATAAACTTTGGAACTGTTTTTGATGCCGAACCAAGTCCAAATTTGAATACATTGTGACGAGTGTTTCTTCTTTTTTTTTTTTTTTTACAGCATTTTGAAGTGGGACTTTAATTATAACCTGCCTGTGTGTTAGTAAAAATTGTAATGCATTGTTTAGTTAATAAAATTATCTTACAGATAGTATTAGTTTCCTCTTATTCTTAGAATTTCATCATGCCAAAAAGCTTTACCATAATACGAAACTTGAAAGTCGCAATATTAAATAAACGGCAAACTGTTGCTATGGTTTCAACAAAAAATAATAATAAATCCAAAAATAGTGTGTTGCTAAACAGTATTTATTGAACCCAAAGTAAACAAAATTGGGCAAAAATATATTACTTCAGTGTTTCCTGACTGTACTTGAAATGTGTTGCATGCTTCAATGCAGGTTATATGTTGAATTTTCGTCGGAATTTGATTTTACTTTTCAGAAATTTGAAAGTATGTTTAGAAGAATGGATATTTATAGAGGCAAAATCAATTCACGTGGGAGTTCACGTCTTGGGTAATGGATTCCATTCTAATGCGGGGTTATGTGGGATATAAAATATTTAATAAAACGAAATATTACGCCATAAACATGGCTTTCATCGATATTTGAGGCATAAATAGTTTTTCGTTTAATATGATCGAAAATCTGTCAATCTTGTTTTCTAAATTTTATATCTTGAATGGTAACAGGTTTCTCCTAGGTTAAAGCTTACGCTAATTTTGATTTTGATATTTTAGAAAATTTTTCTCTGCTTACTTTATTTTTGTGTATCAAATAATTTTTAATATTTGCGTATTTTTAAACTATGTATAGAAGAATTTCAAATTAGGATAAATTGTATCCTTGTTTAATTTTCTTGTGTATGCCAAAATAATTTTTATTGACAATATTAAAGCTATATGGGGGGCCTGATGGCCGAGTGGCTAGCGTTCTGACGCTCGGTAACGCAGGTTTCGGGGTCGAGTTCCGGATGTGCCACGAATGTTTGTAGTGGTTCGGAATCCAGTTTACACCGTAGGTCACGGTCTAATATGGCTGTATAGCTTTTGGCGTAGTGCTGACAACCCTACTGAGTAAAAACGAAATCATTTCCAGTACTTACGTATTAACGATACCTTGGCGACAGTTGCGCCAATAAAGAGCACACGCGCCAACCGCAGCTACAGATTTAGCGGTTTTTAAGTGGCGCCAATCTACACTTAAAATTTTGTTCCAAATAATAAAATATATAAAACACTTCATTTAAAATCAAAACGCTTTCAAAATTCAAAACACTTTCATCAATTTCCACAATGCGATCTGATACACCCACCTTCTTTTTTTGGTTTATTCTCCATATCCAAGACACATAATTCACGCATGTAATTGTTCCAATCTATAACAGTTTTATCCGATAAATCAAGTTGCTTTTCAAAAATTTCAATTCCTCGCACCAGCATTATATCGATCTCAAAGCTGTACAAAATGGAATTATGCTTCCCTCAAACCAGTTGCCTTTTTTGAGTCCCACACGATAAACACACTGAGTGGAATTGCATTTCCAAAACTTACGTTCAATAAAAATAAAGTTTCATGTCATTGGAATTGGGACATTTTCGTTGTTTTGATAAAATATTTCGCTCCTGAAAAAATAAAATTGCATCTTGCTATTATTCTGGCAAATCCCAAATACGCATTTTCGTAGAACTACAAAATGGCGTCAAAACTCAGCAAATCTGTAGCTGTTAGATTGGCGACACTTAAAAACTGCCAATTCTGTCGCCAAGGTATCGTTAATACATAAGTACCTCATTTCCTGTTTAAAAACGGCCAGTCGGCAGACGGCCTTTTACTGTTACTCCACTGATGATGACTTTATGGACCTCCTCTGTGTAGTGTTAAGGGGCCATAAAATCTCGAACAGATGTTCAAAATTGAATTATTTATTTTAAAAATTGCGTTCTTCTAAAAGGATTGAAATCATCTCAGGATGCGATAAAACATCAACTAATAATCGAATAATATTCCCCTTGCATTCACATTATTTGACGCATTCTCTTCGTGATACATTAGAGTTTCGTTCATTATCGGAGCGTATTTATCTTCTTGAATAGAGAGCTTTGGGAAGGGGCCTAAATTAATTTACAGCGTCTCGGTCTGTGCTCCAGGCCACTCTCTCGATAACGACCGAGATGCTCTGTTTGATGTGTCAATTAGCCCACGCGAAGAGAACAATGCCTTTCGACAGCCGGGGGCCACTTTGTTTAGGATGGCGTCTTCTCCAACGTCAAGAGAATTGAAATATCATCGTGACACCATGGTCCTATGTAAGGAATTGCGAAGCTTCCACACTTAAGTTTGTGTAAAGATGATCAGCGACAAAAGCGTCAAAGAAATAAAATTCAAAAGATTAAAATTTAGAATTGAATGCAAGAACAAAACGCCTCGTCATTTTAAATCTTAAAAAAATCAAAGAAATATCTACAGAATTCCAATCGATTTTCTTTTCTTCGAAAAATGCTCACTGATCTCATGTTCACTTTGAAATGAATTAGTCTTTTACTTCACTAGATGATATTTTAGAACAGGGGTGCACAACCCAAATGATCTTGGGGGCCACTTTGGAAATGCATCCTAACTCGGCAGGCCGCATATAAAATGATATACCCACGTATTGGATTCAGAACCACTGTAGACATATTTTTTTGAGTGAAAAATGGAAACAGAATGAGTTATATTATTGTGTTTACTATTAGTCTTATATGTAGACATTAATGGTGTAATAATAATGATACTAAATGCATATTGTAAAGAAAACATAGGACTCTAAAAATGTAATATAAAAAAAAGATATAAATATAAATGAAATTATATTTTTTAAATGATTTCATTTTTTTCTTATTAGTGTAATATGTGTTTCTCCACGCAAATGAAATAAAAAAAAAAAAAAAATGAAATTATTAAAAATATTTATTTCACTAGTGCGATATGTATTTCTCCACTCTTTTCACTCTGCATTTGAAAATCGATCTCCATTTTGGGTGAAATGGAGATCGATTTCATTTTTTAAGAAAATGAAGTTGAACCAAAAGCGGTAACAGCTTCAACCGAGAGTCTGGCTTGCTCTGCTATCAGCAATCCACTGTGCGTATCTAGGGAAGGTCAATGCTTCAATGAGGTCACTTAAAAGTGAAATATTGTTGTTGTTTCTTATCCCACTTGGCTGGCCAAGCCCACGAGCCATCATACGTACTCATTATTGAAGGGGAAGGAAGCAGCTTCTGTTGGGATGGAGCACCCGTAGGTAGAAGTATGACTTTGGCTCCATGACACTCTTACAGTCATAGGAGACCGCGACCTACGGCTTAAAGTGGATTCGAACCACTCACAAACATCCATGGCACCGCCGGGATTTCGAACCCGAAACCTGGGGCACCGAGCACCAGACACTCGGCCATTCCGGTCCCAAATGTGTGAATGCCAACGGCACGCGGTGTTCCCAGGTGATCACCCACCCAAGTACTGACCGCGACCAATGGTGCTTGACTTCGGTGATCTAACGAGAACCGGTATATTCAGCATGGTATGGCCGTTGGCTAAAGTGAAATATAGAACCTGTTACAATAAATGTTCCAAGATGCGACTGCACCGAGAGTTCGCATTACTTATTCAGCAAACTCATAAATGTAAACTCATCAAGAAAACGGCACTGCCTGTCCTATATTCGCAAGAATAAGATTTCAAAATCAAAGTTCATTTTCTTCTCATCATTTCGGCAGTTCATTTTTGAATAGAGGGATGCGCACATAATACGTTTCTTTAATATATTGGTTTTCACTACTTTGTCTATTATAAAAAATACACTCAAGAGCCAAAACATTATGACCACCCCTACATTTTGCAATGAACTCGCCTGGATGACGTGGAAGGCACGTGATCAGCTGGAAGTGTTATTTAATTGGTATTAAGTGGTGGTATTAATCCATGCCAAGGCGGGGTGAAGCTGTGTTGCGCGCCAAAGGTAGGCGAACTCGTTATTGACAGGTGGTCATAATGTTTTGGCTCTTGAGTGTATATTTTGTGATCAATCTAACGGACCCGGAAAATATTCAAGCCGGGCCACGGGTTGTACCCCCTTCCCCGTGTCTTACAGCAGCACTGTTGCCACGTCAGCTGCAGAAATAGCAGTCGTCCATTGTAGGAGGGCAATCCTCCATTATCCGACTTTTACGAGTGTGTCAAAAGTTCCGTATGGCCACATTTTTCTTTTGAGGAAAAGAATTTCAAAGAAGAATCAATTTTCCTTTGCATTGAAGCAGTTTTTTTGTTATTTATTTTTCATTTTTCCACTTTCTCCATTTTTACAGCAGCTGCATTTTTTTTTGCGAAAGAGTGTCCTGTTTTATTTATGTCGTGTTTTTTAGTTCAATACGTGCATAGTAGAAATATGCCCACATTAATGAAAGTCAATCCGGTATGTTCTCCATATTTATTTAATTAGGAGTGTTTATGTACTATCATAAAAATACACTTTCTGCAAATTTTAACATTTCCTACACTGCATCTTATAAAAATCGAAATTAAAAGCTTTAAAGTTTGTCTTTTCTGTCTCCTCAAAGCACCCCAGGACGGTTCTTTACAATTTATAAAGTTCCTAGACCAGGGATGGGCAAACTTTTTTCGGTCGCTGGCCAAAAATCGAAAAAAAAAAAGTTTGGCGGGCGAAGATAAATTTTTCTATAATTTTAAAAACAATATATTGGTATTGCAATTTAAATATGGTAATGAGATGAATGAATGAAATTGCGATTTCATTTTTAAAAGTTACTTATATTGAGGTTCGAAGTGAGATGTACTGATACTAAGGCTAAATACTCATCTGTCAGTCTATTACAGTAATTCTTTCTAAAGTTCATAGTTGAAAACACTTGTTCTCATATATAAGATGAAGCGAACACAGCACTGATTTCCTGGGCGTAAGATATTATTTGGGAAACTTATTTGCAAAACTCTAACTTTGGCATGTTTAGAAACAACTGCTTGAGATGATTGTTAGATTGCCACTCAATTCAATTAACCTGCAAATCTGACCTCACTGCTTCACAATTTACGTTGAAAGGCATGGCAAAAATATCCAATTCTGTTTGAATGGCACAAGCCATCTTCATAATTTTAAGCTTCTCTTCACTTACTGATAGTATTTAACCTCGGGAAATGAGAGAAATCGTTCTTGCTGCCCAGCAAACAGATTAAGTTTTAGTTTAACAGTCGATTTATGTTTTGTAGAACAAAAATGGAGAAAGTTAAAAGATCATCAGTCCTTTGAAAAAAAGGAAGAACAAAAATATATTTAATCAAAGTAGAAAAGGAGATGGATATATAATACATAAATATATATTTCTTTTAATTTGCCTTGAACTGGCAAATTAAAATTCTATCCTCGGGCCGGATAGAATTTTCCGGCAGGCCGTAGTTTGGCCATCCCTGTCCTAGACTAACTCGTCCTTTCGTCATCATTTCTAGCAGCAGTTACCCTATCCTCTGTGGAATCTCTTTTTATTTTGCTGTTTTATATTATTCTTTTTTCTTCTTGAAATTTTGAATTTGGGGACATTTTACTTAATTACTTATTTACCATGTTTCTCCTACTTATCGCCATGTACTCATTTTGATCAGATAGGAGTTTAAGGCATCCTGGGCACAAGGCACTCCGATAAACTGTAAAGACTGACTGACTATCTCCTCAAAAAAGGCTGAAAGATATTACAAAACCCGTGAATGTCAATTATTAAATAGTTTTAGTGAATAACGCACAACAGAAAAACATCAAATATAAAAAAAAAACTTTCAAACCTACACTTGCAGCCAGAACCATTATTAAATCAAATGTTCCCAACTATTAAAAAAAATTTTAATAGTAAAAACTATAAATAATGTTTCTTATTTACATTAGACTCCAGGTTACTCCGCGTCCGCGGCTTTTCTTCAAGTGACACGAGCCACCTGGATAATGCAAAGTGAGTAATGTCTGTACAGCGCTTGCCTTAAGGCATCAAAGACGGTTGCCAGCTGCATTAGAATGAAAAAAATTACATTAGACTATGTTGCATAACCGGGGCTTGATGGCCGAGTGCGTAGCACTTGGTGCCATAGATTTTGGGTTCGAGTGCCAGGGATATCTGTTTGTGATTCGGAATCCACTTTAACCCATAGGTCCAGGTCTCGTATGACCATAGAGTGCCATAGACAACAGTCAGACCTTTAACCCACAAATTTCCCAAACTGTAAAAGGGGCAACTCAGCTCAAGGACAGTAGTGTGGGTGTGGTATAGTAGTACTAGAAGTAGTACCTTTTATTTCATTTCTCTTTGTAATGTAGAATTTACTTTTGAGTTTACCATTTAGATGTTTTTGTCATTGATTTGTTAGTTACTCATTTCTGTATTCTGTTCGTGAGCTATTTTGGCACACGAATATTTTTTTTATAAATTTCGATTAAAAACTTGTATAAATTCCTGACAACTTCTTAAACAAATTTGCGATTTTGCTGTTTGCTAAGAATACTATTCATCATCCTCATCATGTCACAGGAGATGTTTTTCTTTTTACGGGGTAAAGTTGTCAGCCGTACACAAAACGCGCAACAGGCAGATTAAACAGATGATCTACGTTTTAACCGTCAGACCCCATCTTAGGCGACTGGTTCATGTCTAAGGCTAATATGCAGCTTCACTTGAGCGAGGCAAGAACTGGTATATCCTCAATACAACGCTCTATGATCTTAAGGCCGGCACCTACTGTTTAAAGTGGATTCCGAACCACTGCAAACATCCATGACGCCTCTGGGACTCGAACTCGAAACCTGTGGCAACGAGCGCTACTCACTCGACCATCAGGCCCTAAAGAATGGTAATATTAATTAAAAATATTATTAACACAACGGATCGGGTGAGTCTCCGACGTCTTCCAGCAACACTGTTGCCACCTCAGCTGCAGAAATAGCGGCCCTCCATTGTGGGAGGCCATCCTCCATATCCGACTTTTACGAGTGTGTCAAAAGTTCCATATTTTGGCGTATTTTTTTTTTTTTTTGGGAAAAGAACTTCAGAGGAAGAATCCATTTTCCGTCCCACTGAAGTAGTATTTTTTCTTTTTATTTCTCCATTTTAATACGCTTTTATTAGTTTCACCTGTATGTTTGTATGTATGTAAATGACTATTTGGGCTCGATTTTGGGACTGATGGCCCCATCTACAGGCGAGTCAGTCAACTGATCAAACCCTACCTATTTTGTATAATTATTTTGTTTAATCTTAATTCATTTTGTTTTATTTTACTTTTATCTTAAAATTCTCATTTTGAGCATCGTCTACGGACTCTTAATTGTACCGATAGCTTTAGCTTTTCCGATCTCCAGCTTTAATTGTTCTCAAGCAGAATATGTTTTTCCTAAATTTTAGATTAATTTATTTTATTTTTAATTATTTCTATTCATTAATTTAAGAAACTGCAATTTAAAAACTAAAAGTAAAAATAAATGAATAGTTTAAAAAAAAAAAAAAACACGCTTTTAGAGTGAATCAAACTAAAAAGTAAAAAATAATTTAATATAAGAATAAAATGACTGACGAGAATATGAATGTCACTGTTCTAAAAGCGTGGGATGCTTTGTATGACATTTTTAAACTAATTCTGCATTTCGGAATGAAACTAGTGAAAAATTAGAACGATTGATATCGAGCCCCCACGCTTTTAGAACAGTGACATTCATTTTCTCGTCAGTCATTTTATTCTTATGTTAACAATTATTTTTAATTTTTAGTTTGATTAACTCTAAAAGCGTTTTTTAATTTTTTAAACTATTCATTTATTTGCTGGAGAGAGCGTCCCGTCTTAGTCACGTCCTGTTTTCGTCCGGCCCTTTCGTTGTATTTGTCATTTTTAAGAATTCCGATTTTCGTTGTTGCGGTTTCTGTTAACGAATTCAAGGAAACAAACTCGACGAATTGTTAAGCTCGTACCTTCGGGAATTTGAATACTTGAATAAGGGGGGGGGGGGAGAATCGGAGAGGTTGTTTGCGAAATGGAATTTCGTTTTCCGAACTGCTAGAAAGGGTGTTGAATCCAATTGATTTTCGGGGATCGGGAAAACTTTTTCCTTTCACTGAACACAACGTAACTTGAAAGAAAAATCATTTGAATTTCTTAACTGAATGTATGAAATATTGAAAGGGACTGTTTTTTAACTTTTATTTTATATTTTCAATAATGAAAACCAATAAGGAACAGTTTTATAAAAGGAATGAATTGATTATCCAAGAAAAATTGTCAAACATTTTTAGTTAAATCAAAAAGTTTTTAATCAACTCTATCGGAAAATATTTTAATATTAATCTTTTGTATCTTTTCATTTAACTAGTGACATAAAATATAAAAATATATTCCTAAATATTGTTAAATTTCAGCTTCGTGTTTACATTTTTTTCTAATGCAGCTGGCAATACATAGACCAGGGGTGGCCAACCCAAACGATCTTGCAGGCTACTTTGAAATGCATCAAAAACTCCATGGCCACCTATAAAATGATACATCGCGATATCGATATCCTATTAGATTGGCGAAGCATCCAAATTGAACATTGAATAAGTGTTATTTTGACATAATTTTAGATTTCACTATAGACATTTTTTATATTATTACAACCTGTTACATTAAATGTTCAAGATGCGAGTTCGCAGAATATAATTTAATTAGTCTGCGAACTCACAAATAAAAAAGCAATATCTGTTCTATATTCGCAAGATTTATTAGATTCGCAATTCATTTTTTCCTCATCATTTCGACAGTTCGTTCTTGACTGTAGGGATGCACACATAATGCATTTGTTTAATGAATTGGTTTTTCACTGCTTTGTAAAATAATTATATTGTAAATATATTTTGTATAAGTGTTATGTTGTTTTTGTTGTTGTTGTTGCTGTTGTTGTTGCTTAACCCCTTGATTTAAAATCCTAAACCAAGTCCAGTAGATCATGCTGCATCAATAGATCGTAAACTGTCCCCCCTCATTCAACAGTTGCCTCATAGAGGCACTAATACAATCGATGAGATGAGGGAGACGCGATGGCCGAACAATGACAAAAGGGCATATGTCTCCATTGAAGGTCAAACTCTTAGTGTGGCCAGTCCTTAATCTAGCTAAAGCCGTTTGAGCAGGTCTAGGACAGGAGCACTGTAAGGACATACCAGGAGGTTATCGGCGTACCATGCATGAATGGGTGGCGACCTCCAATGGTATTCACTCTGGCTAAAGTCATGGAATGATCCTCTGAAGCTAACAGATTGGAAGAAGAAGCTTTGGGAAGTTCGCAACCCTTCCCTAGCGAGCAGATCACCAATTTCATTTCCATAGATGCCACATGGGAGAGGGAATCCACTGCAAGCACACACCGATCCGATCTGGTCAAAACAGCTAGTTTATAAACTATATCCTGCCCCAATTTGTCAAGATGTGGCCAATCTCTCAAATACTGTATTGAGATTATGAAGCATCTTGACAAATTGAACATTGAATAAGTGTTATTTTGTATAATATAATAAATATATTTTGTAAAAGTGTGATCCATCTCATGGGCGGAAAAAATGCAGGTTGCATCTCTGGCATACACAATGCCATAAGCAAGGGATTTATGTCATTGTCTTTATGCCGTAAGGAAGGGCTGCACCACTGTGACTTATTAAGCACTGCAGGGGGTCACGTGTAGCTTGATGATGGCTGCGGACGCGAGTCACACTACCCCCACAAAAGCTCTTCAATCTATTAGACCAGGACCTACAGTTTAAAGTGGATTCCAAAAACCACTACAAACATCCACGGACCGGCGGTACTCGAATCAAACCCTTGTGGTACCGAGCGCCAGAGCTCCAGCAACTCGGCCATCAGGCTCGTTTCATATTTAATATCATTTCTAATATTGTAATCCCATTATTTATGTATGATCTATGGAATTTTTTGTTTTACGATTTCTGTTGTAATTTAATTAAAAACATATCCTTCGGAGGACGAATTTTTTTTTAATGGTAATAAATCTTGAATACATTTACCCATCAAACATGTTTTGAATTCACTCTATCATTTTTTCTTCATGACATATTGGTTATTATTAACCATTCCAAAATAAAATATTGGAAAAGAAAAACAAATTGAACCACACTAAAAAACATCTTTAAATATGTACTAATATTAGATACCATTTAAATCTTTTTTTGTGGATGGTATTTATGACTCGGACAGATTCAAAATGAATCATAATTTTTTATTTTGAAAGAAGCATCGTTGCCAAAAATATAAGTCTTTGGAAATTGAGCTCTCAATTATTCACCCTACCAGACTTTTCTTGTTATATCCTTGTAACCTTGAAGAATAAATCCTTGTTTTATCTATAGTTAAATAATAAAGAGCTAAAAAAGCTGTGATATATAAATCTCGGTACTATATTTAGTACCAGTGCTCGGTACTGCATTAATCTAATATTTTTTTGTAAAATGTAAATACATTTTTACTTTGTTATAATTTGCAAAGCGGATTTTTTTTTGTGTTATTAATTACGTTAACTTATTAATGATGCTAAATAATTTTGAAAATTTAAATAAAAGTTATGTTATTAATTATAAATAAAAATATTTTACTGATCAACTATTTTTTTTTTGATTCTTAATACTTAAACTGATTAGGATTCGGACATATTATTAAAAATCTTTCTTCATATAATTTTTCTTTTTCAAAATATATTAAATTTTGAATGTTACTTTATATATAGAAATACTGGCAGTCAGCATTTTTTTTTTTTTTTTTTTTTTTGTATAATCGTGTTTTTTAAAAAATAGTTTTGCATCAAATCCGTTTTTGCAAAATCGTATTGCATCCTGAAACATTCATTGGGCAACTATTTTTCTCCTGTCCACTTTAGAGACGCATTAAATGTGATCTTTCTTTAAAAAAAAAAAAAAATCTTGAATCAATGTTTTTTGAAGGGCCTGAATGGCCAAGTGGCTATCGCGCTGGCGCTCGGTACCACAGGTTTCGGGTTCGAGTCCCGGCGGTGCCATGGATGTGTGTAGTGGTTCGGAATCCACTTTAAACCAAAGTCCCTGTCCTAATAGTGTCGTAGAGCGTTGCGAGGGCATTGTTACTCCGCGTCCGTATCTTCAAGTTACACGCGCCTCTGGGTAATGCAAAGTGAGAAACGTCTGTGCAGCGCTTTTGCCTTAAGGCATCCAAGACCAAGCTGTCCGAGTGTTTGCCGGCTGCATTAAAAAAAATGTTTTTTAAATCGGCTGCATTTTAAAAGTGGTGTCGTCGTAGTTGTTTGTTAATTGCGCAGGACATAAACTTGATCTCCGCATACATTCTGAATTAATGTTAAATTATTGTAATTGAAACCTCTGAGGGCATTAGCAATAAAAAGAAATGGGCAATTGCTTTTCACATTTAAATTCCTCGGGTAGCATAGAGATGATGAAAAATTACTAGTTTACAAAAAGTGGTTTAAAGTGTCAATTTATGCAAAAGAAAAGAGTGGTTTAAAATGTTTAATATATGGAGAAGAATTCATATAGAAGGAAAAGGGGTTAAAAATGTTAATATTGAAAAAATGGGGATTGAAAATATTAATATTGAGGAAAACGGTGGTTCAAAATGTTGACACAGAAGGAAAATGAGTTTAAATGTTCATACAGAAGGAAAGGCTGGCTTAAAATGATTACAAAAAGAAAAGAATGGTGTCAAATGTCGAGTTTAAATAGACAAAGAACGGTTTAAAATTATTAAAAGGTTAAAAATGACGTGGGGAGCATTGTCACTCCGCGTTCGTGGCTTATCTTCAAGTCAAGAGATGGTATGCAAAGTGAGTAATGTGCAGCGCTTCTATGGAGTCCAAGAAAGCTGTCTAAGTGTTTGCCAAACATAATAAGCCTTGGTTTAATCAAAAGAACAGGGAGGTTAAAAAGTCAAATAGGTCTTTTCATAACCGTCTTACAAGAGAGATCTGTTTCGTTCAGCAGTGATCGCCGTGTTATTCATCTAGAACAAATTCGCTGTCCTATAAAATTCCGCAGCCATCGCTCGACATGTGGACGCAGTTCCAAATGCTCCAGACAAATGACGAAGACAACTGCGACACTAAACTCGAGGCAGCGGTCATAGAAGGTCCACTTGCGAAGGTGGAGGGGAGGGGGCGTTGAACATTGTGATGAAGTGGATACGCGTTTTCTCGTCCATTACGCCTCGCTCCCTAATGGACAGGGGTGTAAAGGCAGCCGCACAAGTCCAAGACGATCCTTTACAGAGGGAAGATCTCCGCGTGGAACTTACGCGGCGTCTTATCATATACGCGCCGGATTGAGCTGTTCGGATTTGAGAGTGGTGGGCGTTGATGACAAAATGCGCTTCGAATTGAATGGCACGGAGGCATTTGTCACACTTATTAGAAGTCAACACCGTCATTTCCGTAAATGGCAAGTTACCATCCTTATTTTGTGATTGAGATGAAAAGGGAAGTTGTTCTGGGAATGGGGGAATTGGGGCCTGAATGGACAAGTGGCTAGCGCTCTGGCACTCCCAGGTACCGCGTTCGCATCCCGGTTGTGTCATGGATGTTTGTAGTGTTTCGGAATCCACTTTAAACCATAGGTCCCGGTCTCATAGGAAAGTACAGCTTCACAGATTCCAATCAGACTTCTTCTCACCCACATCCTTCCCAAATTGTAAAAGGACAACTCAGGCATACCGCGTGTGGTGTAGTAGTAGTAGTAGTAGTAGTCAATTAGACCGGGATCTACAGTTCCGGATTCCGAACCGCTCGCAAACATCCATGTCTCAGCCAGGATTCGTATCTGAAGCCTGTGGTAGACATATCATGGATGGTTAGTAGACATGTTGTTTTAAGCATGTATGGTACAGATGTTTAGTAACATGGACATGGATGGTTAGGAGAGAGTATTGTTGGAATTTTATATAAACTATTGCAAACTTTAAATATATTTTTAATTTTAAATTCAATGAATAAATTTCGGGTCTTATAAAATAACTTAAATTTTTTTACACTAAGTTAAAAATATTAAAAAACATTTCGCTTCTACTTTTAATAATTTATTCAGAGAAATAGCAGAAGCCTCTTCTTTAAAATTTCATAAAACAGCATTTGTTAATTGTTCATTAATTTCTGAATTCTTAAATTCTAATTAATTTTAATTCTTAAATTCTAATTAATAAACTGAAAAAAAACTACCAAATTTTAAAAACATGACATACAAATATTTAAAATCAACAACTAATCTTTTCATGTGTGTACTTTTACCATTTTTATTTTATGAAAAATATATCAAGCAATTAAAGTCTATTTTTAAAAAATATTTCCATAGAATTATTTCCTTGGAATTATTTTCATAGACGCATTTTTCCATACTGAAAAATTATATATATAGTTTAAAAATCTTTATATTATTTAACCCAAATTAAACTTTTTTTAAGATTAAGAATATGTTTTTTTTTTTTACATTAGCAAACTATATTTTCAATAATTATGCCTATTTTTAACAGATTATCTCTATTTAAACTAATGAAAATATTATTTTATTGATTATGATCAAAAATAAAAAGAATCTCATTTTTATTTTGCATACGTTTAAATGAATTTACATAAGCCATAAATGTTACAAGAAAATATACATTCCATTATAACAAGTAATTTAATTTTCGACACTATGAAAAGCACCAAAATTAATTACAGTTTAACTTTATCATGATGATACCCTTTTCACTGTGTGCTCCATTTCTAGGAGGGTGAAAACCACAGTTGGAAATCCATAATAGATGACAAAGCAGCTGTTTGCGAAGCGAAAGGGGCGTTCGTTTCTCACAATCCATACATTTTTTTTTGTACTAATACAGCTGGCAAACGTTACTCACTTTGCCACACAGCACAGAAACACACAGCAAGCCACACAGTAACGTCGGTGCAGCCCTTGCCTATGTCAAGATTAACTGCCGCTGTATTGCTCTATTTACTAGAACAACAACACTATTTGTAAATGTTTAAATCTGGCTTGTACTATAAATTATAATACAGATCTTATTGTATAAGTATTATCACAAAATAGTATTTTTTACCGAATATTTATCATCCACACTGTTTGAAAGTGTTCTAACGTTTTGAGAAATTATGGCATTATATAATATATATATGGGGCCTGAATGACAGAGTGGCTAGCGCTCTGGCGCTCGGTACCACAAGTTTCGGGTTCGAGTCCCGGCGGTGGCATGGATGTTTGTAGTGGTTCGAATCCACTTTAACCCGTAGGTCCCGGTCCTAATAGGATCGTAGAGCGTTGCGTGGGCATTGTTACTCCCCGTCCGTGGCATATCTTCAAGTTACACGCCCCCTGGGTAGTGCAAAGTGAGTAACATCGGTGCAGCACTTGCCTTAAGGCATCCAAGACCAAGCTGTCTAAGTGTTTGCCAGCTACATTAGAACAAAAAAAAAATAATACATATATTTTCTAGCTGAGATCTATGTTTAATCCGGACACCTTTATATATGGATTATAGAACAGCAATGCAAGAAAAATTTATAAATCATTTCAAACTAGTAACTTTATAACTTATATGTTTTTTTATATATGCAATAAATTTCAACTACAAAAATGCGTATTTTTGTTGGGCTTTTATAGGAAATTGATATTCCTAAAAAAAACAAATTGTCATGTTTCGAAGGTTAAACCGGTGAGTTTGTAACAAAAACAAACATCTTCCAATTCCTATCTCTGAACTTATGAATTTAAAATTTTTAAACTTGCAGATTGAATTTTCAATCCAAATTCTGGTATTGCTTTTATGGAGAAAACATTTCTCTAATGCGCTTTCTGTTTGAAATAAAAATACTTGAATAAAATGAATGTTTTATTTTGATCTAGATATCGGAAGGATTGTTATAAGTGAAAAAAAAAAAAAAAACATTTTAACAATACAAAAGTTGCGAATTGCATTTGATATTTATAATGGTTAAAAATATGTATCGTGTTTATTTCAATTTTTAACATATTGCTTTAAAAAATGAAACAAAAAATTTTAAATAAAAAATCTTTTCTATCACGCTTTTGAAATATAAAAATTAATGCACTTTTTTAAAATTTTTATCATTTTTTCATAATATTTATTTAGCCATGAATTGCGAGAAGAAATTAAATAAATCAAATTTTGAACAACCAGAATAACAGTCCAAAATTTTTTTTTTCTTTCAATGCAGCTGACAAACACTTGATGCCTTAAGGCAAGCGCTGCACAGACGTTACTCACTTTGCATGACCCAGTGGGCGCGTGTAACTTGAAGATAAGCCACGGACGCGGAGTAACAATGCCCCGCAATGCTCTACGATCCTATTAGGACCGGGACCTACGGTTTAAAGTGGATTCCGAACCACGACAAACATCCATGGCACCGCCGGGGCACTCGAACCCGAAACCTGTGGTACCGAGCGCACAATCCAAAAAGTTACAAGAGAAAATTTCTTTTTTTAATCCTCAATCGATGACCTGCGGATACAAGTATAGTTCTTCATTTAATGTTACATGATCGACTCTACAGAATGCTATTTACAGGCGACGGAATCTCATAGTCAGGAATGGAAATTTTTTTAAATGCAGAAGGCCCCATAGATGCTAATTATTAAATGTTATACAATGTTATTGCGGAAGTGACAGTTCTTAATTTTGGCGGCCTTACGTCCATTTGGCTTGCGCTCTGGCCTTTGGTACCTCATTTGCAGGTTCGAGTCCTGGCAGTGGCAGGGATGTTTACGAGTGGTACGGATTCCCCGTTAAATTGTAGGCTCCAGTCTAATTATTCTAAAGTGCGTAAAATGACCGTAGAGCGACAAACCAAATCGGAGCTCCTTTTTCGAGTCTCTGACACATGATTGCTGTTTGGCACTTTTTATTTTTAATTTTTTTTTCTTTCTAATGCAGCTGTCAAACACTTAGACAGCTTGGTCTCGGATGCCTTAAGCCAAGCGCTGCACAGACGTTACTCACTTTGCATTACCCAGGGGGCGCGTGTTACTTGAAGATAAGCCACGGACGCGGAGTAACAATGCCCCCGCAATGCTCTACGATCCTATTAGGGGACCGGGACCTACGGTTTAAAGTGGATTCCGAACCACGACAAACATCCATGGCAGCCGGGGCTCGAACCCGAAACCTGCGGTACCGAGCGCACAATCCAAAAAGTTACAAGAGAAAATTTCTTTTTTTAATCCTCAATCGATGACCTGCGGATACAAGTATAGTTCTTCATTTAATGTTACATGATCGACTCTACAGAATGCTATTTACAGGCGACGGAATCTCATAGTCAGGAATGGAAATTTTTTTAAATGCAGAAGGCCCCATAGATGTTAATTATTAAATGTTATACAATGTTATTGCGGAAGTGACAGTTCTTAATTTTTTTTTGGCGGCCTTACGTCCATTTGGCTTGCGCTCTGGCCTTTGGTACCTCAGGCTTGCAGGTTCGAGTCCTGGCAGTGGCAGGATGTTTACGAGTGGTACGGATTCCCCGTTAAATTGTAGGCTCCAGTCTAATTATTCTAAAGTGCGTAAAAATGACCGTAGAGCGACAAAAACCAAATCGGAGCTCCTTTTTCGGAAATCTTCTCTGACACATGATTGCTGTTTGGCACTTTTTATTTTTAATTTTTTTTTCTTTCTAATGCAGCTGTCAAACACTTAGACAGCTTGGTCTCGGATGCCCCTTAAGCCAAGCGCTGCACAGACGTTACTCACTTTGCATTACCCAGGGGGCGCGTGTTACTTGAAGATAAACAACGGACGCGGAATAACAATGCCCCCGCAACGCTCTACGATCCTATTAGACCGGGACCTACGGTTAGAAGTGGATTCCGAATCCCTACAAATATCCATGGCACCGCCGGGACTCGAACCCGAAAGAGCTCTAGCCACTCGGCCATTCAGGCTCTTTGGCACTTTTTATGTGAATAAGAAAAAGAAATTAGGAAGTTAGTTGTTTGTAATGAAAGCTGTTTTTGATGGAGAAATCTGCCAAGAAGAATATTAACTATATTTTTATATCTGACACCTATTTCTGTGGAATACCACAGCGCAGCAGTGCCCCCTGGGGCAGACATTGAAAACAACTGGACTAGATTGTCCCAACCTAGGTAAAAATTTGTCAGAAATTATTTTTAATGGAATACTACGATATTTTAGAAAATTTAAAAGAATTTAAACGAGCATTAGTATCAAGGATGTAAGAAAGAATAAATTGTACGCTACACTGAGTAATTTCGATCCTCCTACATAACTCTTCGAAGAGTTATCGCTTCGATTTCATTGTTTTGAACCAGGCTGATTGACTTAGGAACCACTACTACCACCACACCACACCACATCACTGTGCTTAAAGCTGAATTTCGGTTTTACGGTTACGAACCCTTTACAGTTTGGGAATGATGTGGGTGAGAAGTGTAATTGGGTTCTGTGACGCTCTATGGTCTATGAGACCGAAAAACCTACGGCTTAAAGTGGATTCCGAAACCACTACAAACAACCATGGCACAGCCGGAATTCGAACCCTAAACCTATAGTTCCGAGCGCCAGAGCGATAGATACTCGGCCATTCAAGTGTTTTTCAGTTAGGAAAACCAATGTCAAACCGAAGTATGACATAAGCGAAGAATAACTATATTTATTTTTATGTCTGGACACCTATTTCTTCAAATAGCCACAGGCCACACCTGAAATCTACTAGTATTAGTGCGTCCTGCTGCAAGCTTTGAGAACCACTGATCTGTTGTTGTTGTTTCTTATCCCACTTGGCTGGCCAAGCCCACGAGCCCATACGTACTCATAATTGAAGGGGAAGGAATCAGCTTCTGTTGTGATGGAGACCCGTAGGTAGAAGTCTGACTTTGGCTCCGTGACACTCTTGTGGTCATAGGGAGACCTACGCGGCTTAAGGGGATTCCGAACCACTACAAACATCTATGGCACAGCCGGAATTCGAATCCTAAACCTATAGTTCCGAGGGCCAGAGCGATGGATACTCGGCCATTCAAGTGTTTTTCAGTTAGGAAACCAATGTCAAACCGAGTAGGCCAAAAGCGAAGAATAACTATATTTATTTTTATGTCTGGACACCTATTTTTCTCTAATAACCACAGGCCACACCTGGAAATCTACTAGGATCAGTGCGTCCTGCTGCAAGCTTTGAGAACCACTGATCTACACACGCATATCTACGCCAAAAACAAATATTACATTCTTTTTTTTTATCTTTTTTCCGTTCTAATGGAGCTGGCAAACACTTAGGCAGCTTATTCTTGGATGCCTTAAGGCAAACGCTGCACAGACGTTACTCACTTTGCATTACCCAGGGGGCGCGTGTAACTGGAAGATAAGCCACGGACGCTGAGTAACAATGCCCCCGCAACGCTCTATGATCCTATTGAGACCGGGACCTACGGTTTAAAGTGGATTCCGAACCACTACAAACATCCATGGCACCACCGGGAATCGAACCCGAAACCTATGGTACCGAGAGCCAGAGAGCTAACCACTCGGCCATTCAGGCCCCATGAATGACTGTATTCCATTTCGCATCTCGCCAAAACAAATGCCAACTTGTGCAGAGGAATCTGGTCATGATGGAGCATCGCCAAACAATGGATTTTCTGGCGCAGATGCAACATTCGAAAGTGGAAGAATAAAAAAAAAAGTCTCATTGTGCATAGATTAAAACACGCGAAAAAGTAATTTGCAAAAACCCGAACTGCAATGCAACTGGTAAAAAGTAAATAATAAATCCCGAAAGAGAAAACTGGAATCACTAAATGAAAATGTGTTATCGAAATAAAATTTCCTCAATTAACCCTCTGCCATGCTTGGGTTGTGAGAAACGAACACCCATTTCGCTTCGCAAAGAGCTGCTTCATCATCTATTATGTATTTCCAACTGGGTTTTCGCTATCATAGAAATTGAGCACAAAGTGAAAAGAGTATCATCATGAAAAAGTTAAAGTATAATTAATTGTGATGATTTTTGTATTGTTGAAAATGTGTTGAAGATGAAATGACTTTGTATAACGGAGCATATTTTTTTGAGAAATGTATCGCTGTCATTATGTCTAAACTGAATGCATGCTTAAAATTTATATGCCGGATAATTAGGATGGCATTTTTTTTTTTCAAATAAAATGAGTTTCTTTTATTTTTCAATTCAAAAATATAATTTTTGTATTCGTATATTAATGTAATATAATATTTATTTTAGAAATTTTATATTTTTTTATTTTTCGTTAATGATTAATGAAATGATATTTTCCCAACTTTGAGGTAATCTGCTAAATACTATATATATATACTATTGAAAATATAGTTTGCTAATGTAAAAATATAGTCTTAATAAATTAATCGAAACAGATTTTTATGTTGTTGTTGTTCTAATGCAGTTGGCAATACAGAGACAGTTCATCTTTATGCCATCAGCAAGGGCTGCAACGCTGTGACTCATTCAGCACTGCCCAGGGGACACGTGTAGCTTGAAGATAGATTCTAGATTCTGCGATTTAAAGTAAGAAAAAAGGGATTTTTTACATATTTATATTCTGAATATTGGTGGGCCCGTATGCCAAGGACAATTAGCGAATTCGAAATGAATATGTTATGTATATTAGCTGATCTATCTGTCAATTGGGCGAAGAAAAAAATATTTATTTTGTTGACCATCGACGACATCGGTTTACTGTTGTACGCTCCGTTCGGTGAGGGTAAGGCACATCATTCTGGGAGATCTTTTATGGGAAATTGCCCTGAATTTGCATGTTGTTTAATAGAAACTCGGATACAATGTATGTCATACAGCCCTGCAATAGATGTAAAACGCTTTACTGCATCGTCATGAGTTTGTTTCTGAATGCACTAAATGCAGCAAACGGTCCCTGTCTCATTCAATCTCTACCCCCTAGATTTACTCTTTACAACAGAGCCACGAAATTGTCTCAGAACATGATCTGAAGATTGAAAAGATGCTACGTGACTTCTGCGTTTTAAGAATAATTATTCCTCCCGACTACCTTTGCAAAACATTTTTCTTCCGAATACAATATTGCAATCTCATATATACAGTTGACGTCAACAGACAAAGTTACTGAAAAGTCAGAATATTCCAAACGCAACCAAAATATCAAACTTTTTGTTGTGTTATATTTAATTAGCTATTCAGAATGGATTCTACAAAATTTTCCAGTTAAAATGGCATTGAAGTAAAGAGTGCGTAGCCATGGTCCGTATGTATAGGTTCCACATCCGCTTAGAATTCGCTTAAAAAAGGGCGGCATGTTCTTGGGCGACATGTCATTTGAAGATTTTTAGAACAAGGATTTCCTGCTCCCCTCCCTCCCTTTATTTGCGGCACAAGTCCAGACACCCTTCCTCTCAAAAAGTTCTTCAGACAGACATTCTTTTTCTCTCTTTTGGTGTGTTGTAACAATCTTCTATTGGGAAAGCTCGCATGAAAAATGTATGGCGAATAATGTTTAAGGCAGTTGTTATAAAAATTTGTTAATGTGGCATAATATATGGACATGTCTCCTTAAAAAGTCATTTTTCGAAAGTGAATTCACCACAACATTATTTTTTCTAAAAATCACCATCATTAGCACGACAGCCCAGTGTGAGCCGAGGCTTTCCTTTGAAGAGATATTTTCGTATATTCCTTTGGGTGACCTTAACCTTTAGTGCAGCAAAATCCTTCTCAACTGCGTCTGTTCATCACAACGTGGGTCGTCCTCTTCCTCTCTGTCCCTGTTGCTTTGCCGAAACGAGCCTTTTCTACAGGGTTTAAATCGTGCACTCTAAATACATGAGCAGTCCAATTTAATCTATGGATCTTAATCAACTTTATAAAATTTTCTTGAAATAGTCTAGTTAATAAGTCGAATAAAATACTTTAATTAAATTTCAACACACTCTCTAATTAAAATGTTTACATCTGTAAAATTTATGGACTTATTTTGTTGACTAAAACAATCCTATTAGAAAACAACTTTTTGAAACGTTTTTTGCAAACTTTTATTACAATTATTTTCAAATTTTGCTTCATTTGTGATTTATCTAGTTTCCATTTTTGGAATTTTCCTTCCCTTCAGACCCTACTTATGTAACCGCCCTTTATATGCAGTGTGAGTTATGAGTTCTATTGAATCAGCTTAGAATAAAACGAAAGGATGCCATGGATGAGTGAAACTTTCTTCAACTTTATGACAATGTCGCCATTTCTGCAGTCTGCAGATAACTTTCTGACGGTTTTTATGTTTCGAAAGTTTATTGGGCTTCCAGACGGACACTTTGTAACCGTTGTTTGGAGTCGAAAAGGAAAAAGAAATGTTACTACTTTGAGATGCTGCTTTTAGATTCTTTTTAAATTTGGATGCATATATATATATACAGGGTGCTTATAATTAAAGTCCCAATGATGTCAGAAAAGAATTACTCTTCACAATGACTTCGAATTTGAACTGAAGATACTGGAAGAAGGGGAAATGGTATTGCATCAAAACAAAAGTTACACCGATTATTCCCATCCGATTTGGCTATGACCTTGCTGTGGTGGATGAACTTTCCACTCACTGTGTCGCAAATGTCGAATAACTTGGAAATTACATTTTCCGTCCGAAAACCGAAACAATCGAGTACACTGAACACTGCAGTCGGTTTCATGTGCAATTCATGCCAAATACGTTGTCATTCAACTATCACTGACAGCAGAATTCACTTCCTTCTTGCCGCTTACAGCGCCCTCTCTAAATACACTTTGGAACTTCTTTTGATACCATATAGTTTCCCGCTTCTTCGAGTATCTTGAGTTCAAATTTAAACGCATTGTAATGAGTGGTTCTTTTTTGACAGCATTTTGAGGGTGGGACTATAATTATATTCACCCTGTATATATATATTTATATTTGCTATCAATATGTTTTTAATATATATTTTGAAGCTACAGTTTCAGTTCAAATTTAATTTTAGAAGTTGCATTTATTATCTTAATCATGCGTGAGGCGCTTTGTTAACCAGCCAATATACGTAAAAGGACAGTGCGAACGAAACGGAAATTGCGTCAGAACGTCAGATGCCACTCCAGGTCTTTTTGTGAAGGAGTGTTTTGTGGCAGCACGAATTGAATTGCGCTGAAGCTATTATTGGATATTTTATAGTGACGCATTTATTGTTATACAGTAACCATAGCAACTTTTATTTCTATATACCATGTGATTATTTTGATTCGGATCTGGAAAAGGTTGTTAAAATATAAACAGAGGTCTCATAATTCATCTTCGATTAAGAATGATTTCAAATTTTATTGCTATCCAATGCGAAATAATTACCGGTCTGTTTATTTTATTGTGAATGTTTTTAGAAGCAAACTAAAGTTGTTGTTTTTTCCACGCCCAAAATACAGTCATCGGGCAGGGGATACTGATTGTGGTTTGAAAAATAAACATTGTTATTATTTTCTATTTTTAACAATAATAGTCCAATTATTTTTGGAAACGGGTAGTTTATTCAAAACACTTTTAATTTCCAAACTTGCAGTAGAGTTCTATTTTTAAATTATAGGGTAAATGGCTTTGATTTCTTAATTGTACATGCTATAATAATTATAATTTCTTAGTAATTTAAAAAAATGGCCTTCAAAAGAGTTTGAAAAAATGTTTTTATGTATTTATTTTTATTTCATTTGTAAGCTTCCTTTTAAATTATTATATTTGACAAAAAAAAAAAGTGGAAATATTTACTGAACGTAAGAGTTTTATCGAAAAATTATTTTCAGCAATGTTCATATTCTACAGAGTATTTCAGCAAAAGACATCTTAATTTTGAAATCATTTTTTTGAAATAGAAATGTATGAAATAAGTTATGCTTTTAAAAAAATAATTTTCAGTGTTTGTAAAATCAATTAAAATTTCAGCCAATAGAAAAAACAGTGATTATCACAAAATATTGTTTAGGTAGTAGGATTCCTAGCTTATTTATCCTCGACTTTTAAGAGTAACTTCCCGCATTTGAGTGTCGTACGAGAGATAATTTCCACCAGACAGCTCGACTATCTATTCGATTTCAAATTCTCGTTAGAGATAAACTCAAACCTGATTTCGAAAACTCAATGTTTCAATATAAAAATAGGAAAAAAGAAAATCAATGTTTTTCACGAAAATCGCGGTTAACATCTGTCGATGAATTTGACAGCCGGTCAGTTTGAAAATAATGTTACACAAGAGGTGAAACTTCTGTGAATACTTTTTTTCTAATTTTTGTATCTTTTCCACCTTCTTTATGCTTTCACCGCCCTCGTATATTTATTGAAAACCCCTCAATTCACCTGGCGCTATCCTCTTTTTTTGACAGCCACTTAGGAGACTGCGGCCCTTGGTACCACAGGCTTTAGCTTCGATTCCTTGTGGTGGCATAGATGTTTATGAGGGTTTGGAATCCATGTTAAACTGTAGAGGCCGTTCTAATTACTCCAAAGAGCGCGCAAAATGACGGGAGAACGACAAACCAAACCAAACCCATTGGAGATGATATTTCTCAGATTGGGAATTCAAGTTTTAAGCTGGGAAACTATTCCCTTAATCAGGCAAAAAAATCACACCAGAATGGATTCAAAACAACCTCCTTGCAAAACAATAATAAGACACAAGCAGAGAGCGAAGTCAAAGGCCACCTTTTGCAATTATTATATTAAAATGGTCGAACACACCGATGAAGTTTTCTAAATCTCCCAGTTTACAGAAAGGACTGGTGGACAATTGGCTAGCGCTCTGGCCAAAAATGGTACCACAGGATTCAAGTTCAAATCCTGGCTGTGACATGGATGTGAGCGGTTCGGAATCCACATGAAACTGTAGGTCCCATTCTGTTTAGCCCTCGTGTGCACAAGATGTCTGTAGAGCGACACACCGAAAAAGTCCGTTTTGCACAAGTCTTACTGGGGAGAGATTCTTGACAATGTCAAGAATCAAGATGTCAACTTCCCACAAGTTCCCCACATCATTCAAAAACTGTAAAAGGCATCTCATCTTCAGGAAGCAGTAAAGCGGCGTGATGTAGCGGCAACAGCAGTGCTTTCCTATAACCTTAGTTTTGAAAAGCTAGTTTTGAAAAGCGCCATCTATTGGGTGAAGTAAATACTGAAGATATAAGTCTATATAAGATAAATTATTTTGGGGACTGATGGCCGAATGGCTTGCGCTCTGGCGTTCTGTACTACAGGTGTCTGGGTTCGAGTACCGTTGATGCGATGGATTTTTGTAGGGGTTAGAATCCACTTTAAACCGTAGGTGCCGGACTAAAAGGATCGTAGAACTTTATGGAAGTAATGTGACTCGAGTCTGTAGGCTATCTTCAAGCTACACATGCTACACCCCGGATAGTGCTAAATGAGTGACAGCTTTCTTCGTGCTCACATGGACATGGTCAAAACGACTAAGTATTCGATGCAATTAAAATATATGATATAACACAATGGCTTTTATGTATGTACTTAGTTCAGTCGGGTTATAACCATAGTTTCGAAATCTGGAAATTCTTTCCCGAAAATATACTGTGTGAATACAGAAATTTTATAATTACACTAGCAAAGGTGCGATACATTATTCAGCCAAAATATGGCATTGTAGAAAAATGGATATCGCGAATCTATTCATCATGTTTCAATACAGGTGCATTATCCTTCTCATGGATAGCGTTTGAACGGCAAATAAGATGAAATGTTGCAGCACCCTCTGGTGGCAAGTCCCACTAAAGTGGATAAATTTTGCATACTCGAATATATATTATGACCCATTTTCATAGGTTGTCTGAACTGTATAAAAGTGGGCAGACTGCAACCTACTTGTAGTAGCGACTTACAGCAAAGGGAATTAGCATAAAAACATTTACCACGTTTTGTCAAACGCACACAAAAAATTCCATCCGAATCGGTCCAGCCGTTTAGGAGGAGTTCAGTGACAAACACACATATACAAGAATTATTTCGATTACAGCGCCACCTAGCGGGTCCAATTGTAAATATAGACCAACATAGGACCCACTCAAACACCCACAAAAAATTTCATCAAAATCGGTCCAGCCGTTTAGGAGGAGTTCAGCGATAAGTACATGTACAGAAGAATTATATATAAGCCACATAGATTATCCATTTTCCCATGCTCACTCCTGGTTTTTTCTGAAATAGATAAAAGCTATTTAAAAAAGAGCATTTCCTCATTTGAATACACATGCACATGTTCCATTTTGGGGTAGAAATAATGTTCACGTTATGCACACTACAAGAAAGACACGCTGAACTGCATCTGATACACCATCTCTACCTTTAAAGGGAAAACGTGTCTCATAATTTTTAAAATGAATTATTTTTTCTATTATTAAAGCAAGAATTAAAAATAATCTTATGTCGAAATCAAGTTCCATTCTCAAAATAACTGTTACATTTAGCGACTGTTTCTTCAATCCTCATTTGCACTATTTGAATATAAAATGCTTACGAAATTATTTCTTTTCTGTTCGGAATGGTGTCGTTGAGATCCAAAACTTGCGCAGAAAACAACAGAATCGGATTCAAAACATTCCGTGGACGAAGGTTCTTCGCAGACGATCCCGATGCGGAATTTAACGAAGCGCAAGGCACAAAAACCCGCGGGCCAATATACTGTTGACTCGAAATCCGTTTGATGAAATGATGGCGTTCGCAAATATTTCGACTGAAGAAATAAACACAGCGCAGCGAAGGAAAGAAGTTCTTGAAGGAGGGAGAGACGTTGATGTTCCGCCAAAGGCTCTGCAAATATTGACTGCAAAAATGGCACACAAAAGTAACACTCCATTACCTTACTTACAGGAGTCTCAATTAAAATTCCATTTTATGAAAAATGTTTTAAATGGCATAACAGTAAGCAAAACCATTGTACACATATGCTATGAATTTGCTCTGTTATGTAATTATAAAATTTCTTTACTCCCAAATTATATTTTCGGAAAATAATTTCCTGATTACGGAGCCTCACCCTGGCAAAACAATGATCAATACACGATTGAAACATGCATACTAGCCATTGTGTTATATAGACTTACAGCTGTTTTCAATATTAGTTATTGCTTCACACAATAGACGGCGGTTTCAAAAACTAGTTTCTATTTCAACCAATCCTATTAGTTTGGTTTGTAGCTCTACGGTCAATTTGGGCACACTTCAAGGTAATTAGACCGTTATCTACAGTTTAACGTGGATTCCGAACCCCTCAGAAACATCCATGTAACCGCCAGGATTCGCACCTGAAGCCTGTGGAACCAACGGCGAGAGCTCTAGCCGGTTGACCATAAGGCTGCCCAATCCTGTTAGAATGTTATTTTTTGAAACAATTGTAATAATCGCGAAATTGACGTTCATTTTGTAACTGTATAAATTCACTTTTTTTTTTTTGTAGGTCAGATTGTACAAAAAGTACTACTACTGCTACATCACACAACTTCACTGTGTTCTAGGTTTGGTTTGGTTTATCGCTCTACGGTCAGTTTGTGCAAACTTTGGGCTAATTTGTCGGGGACCTATAGTTCATTAGATACCCTTTTAGAATTTTACAATGATGAGTGCAAACTTGTGTAAACACACAATGACATGGACTGAACTCTGCCCTCAAGTAAGACTTCTATAACTGAAACATTTGGGAAACTTCATTCTTTTGTTTGACCTTTTAATAGAATAATTGCAAGAGATGGCCTTTCACTTCACTCTATTATGATTATGTTGCAAAGTGTTTGTTTAAGATCCATTGGTAGGAATTTGATTTAAGCCTGTTTGCAAGAATAGTTTCCCTACTCAATCTAGGGAATGCCGCTTCCTAGGAAGTAATCAAGAAAGGAGGATAGCATCTGGTGAATTGAGGCGCATTTCATAAACAAGCGACGTCGAAAGGTGGAGCCATAGAAAAGAAAAGATAAGAAAATTTAGAAAAAAAGTATTCGCACATTTTACCTGTTGTGTAACATTATTTTCAGATTTACCGGAATTGGTTTGGTTTGGTTTGTTACTCTACTGTCATTTTGTTCACACTTTGGGCTCATTAGACAAGGACCTACAGTTAAACATGGATTCCGAACCACTCACAAACATCCATGCCACCGCCAGGATTAGAACCTGGAGCCTATGATAACAAAAGCCAGAGCCCTAGCCACTTGGTCATCAGGCCACACATACTGACTGAGGTTAAATTCATCAATAGATGTAAATCCAAATCACGATTTTAGTGAAAAATGTTGAAATTTTTTTATTCTTAATATCGGACCTTTTAGATTTCGAAAACCGGGTTGAGTTTTTATCTAGAGTCTTGAAAAGTCGAGATAGAACTGTTTCATCAAAATCTGTTACGATATTGAATTCATACATTGAAAATTCTCAGTTGAATTTTTGTAATTTCGGCTACACCGCCCTACCTTAATTATTACACTAATGGCATTCATATTCTAATAAAATTTAATCTGTCTGTTTTGAATAGTGTTATGTAAGTATTGACCTGAAATGTTTTAAGTGGATTCAATTAAATCTTAATAGCATTTTTAAAAGCATTACTTTGTTCCTTTGTATTTTTCCCTCAGAGACTCGATTGGCTATCACTCACCTGTACTTGGAGAAAAATTGGTTGTTGTATAACAATAAATGCGTCGCTATATAATATCCAATAATAGCTGCAGCACAATTCAATACGTGCTGCCACTAAACCTTCCTTCAGAAAAGAGCTCGAGTGGCATCTCACGTTCCGACGTCATTTCCGGTTTGTTAGCACTGGCCTTTTACGTCTATTGGCAGGTTAACAAGGCGTCTTGCGCCTGATAAGATACCAAATCTAACTTCAAAAGTTAAATTTGAATTCATACTTTGTAACTTAAAAACATATCTCAAAAAATATATTCATAGCAAATATCAAAAAATGTGTATCCATCCAAATATAGAAAGTGTCTAAAAGTAGCAACTCAAAGTAGTAGCATTCGTTTTCCTTTTCGACGCCAAACAACTGTTACAAAGTGTCCGTCTGCCAGCCCAATAAACTGTCGAAACATAAAAACAGTCAGAAAGTTATCTGCAGACTGCAGGAACGGCCACATTGTCAGAAAGTTGAAGAAAGTTTCACTCATGCGCATCAAACGACGGACATCCTTTCGTTTCATTTTAAGCTTTATTGAATGGAACTCGAAGAAGCGTAATAACAGTTTGCGGTGAAAATGTTTCACAGATAATTTGTAATAGGGTTGTTTTAGACAAGAGCTAAAAAGAATATCTATAAATTCTACAGATCCAACGATTTCAATTAACTTAAAAGTGTGTTGAAATTGAATTAAAGTATTCTATTCGACTTAATCGCTAGACTATTTGAAAAAAAAAATTATAAAATTCATTAACATTAGATATATTAAACTGGGCTGCTCCTATATTTAGAATGAATGATTTAATTCGAATCCTAAACAATGTGGTCCCGAGCGACAGAGCGCTAGACACTCGGTCATGTTCAGGTATTTAGAATGAATGATTTAAACCCTGTGAAAAAAGGTTCGTTTTGGCAAAGCCAAGGGGAGGAAGAGGACAATCCAAGTGGCGATGGATAAAAGCAGTTGAGAAGGTTTTTGCTGTACTAGTGGTTAAGAATTGGAAGACCCTTGTCACGAAGAGGAATGCATGGAATTCTCTTTGAAGGAAAGCCTTAGCCCACTCTGGGCTGTCGTGCCAAGGCTTGATTCATGATGATGATGATTTCGTTGTGGCAAATTAACTTAGAAAAAAGATTTTTAAGAGACATGTCTAATTGTTATACCTTATTAACAAATTACATAAAAACTGTCTTAATCTTCATTCACTATACATTTTTCATACGAGCTTTCACCAGTAAACGTTTGATGCAACACACCAAAAAAAAAAAAAATGTCTGTCTGAAGAACATTTTGAGAGGAAGGTGTCTGGAGTTGTGCCTCAAATAAAGGGATGGAGTGGACTAGAAAAACTTCGTTCTAAAAGTCTTCAAACTGTAAAACATGTTGCCAAAGAACACGCCAATCTACCAATTTTAAGTGAAGTTAATTACAAGAAGAAAGAAGATCTAATAAAACTTCTACCTACAATTGGAAATAGCAGCCTGATGGCCTATTGGTTAGCGCTCTGGCTTTTGGTATCGCAGGCTTCAGGGGCGGAATACTGGTGGTGGCATGGGTGTTTGAGAGTGGGTCGGATCCACATTAAACTGTGGGTCTTGTCTGATTACCCTAAAGTGTGGTTGAGACAAGACAAAGTTGACCAAGAGCGAGAGACCAAACCAAATTATTCAACAAGCCTGTTTTGGCACAAGAAAAATGATAATCATTTGGTCTATGTGGTGAACGATCCAGTTTATCTAATATTAATTCTGACGGGAGATGCTTAAGGGGTAATGTTGTCAGCACTACGCCCACACCCATTTTAGATCGGCACCTACTGTTTAAAGTGGATTCTGAACCACTATATTCATACATGGCACAGTCACGAGACGAAACAGAAACCTGTGGCGTCGAGCGCCAATCCCTCCACCATCAGTCTCCGGAAGTTCAATCAGTAGCTTTAATTCAGTTTAATCACTTACCCACATAAAAGTCAACTTTTATATATTGTCAATAATAGTGTATATTATTTATGATAAATGAATAAATTATTATTAAATCATGTTAATTGTATTACAATTTGTATACATCATGCTTAAAAATAAAATAGAAAAATCAATATAATCTAGAATCATCAAAGATTCGATTTATTTGACATTCTTTTTTATGATTTATTATTTTTGCATCTTTCAGAAATAGCACAAAAAAATATGATTTTTATATTTGTGATTATATTCATTTATACACTGACTACCAATAAGTTTTTGGACACCTGTGATAGAAAAGAAAAACGAACTTCATTCAAAATCAATAGTTGGTAGAGCCTCCAGAGAGGCAATTACAGCGTGAACCCTCCGGGGCATACTTTCCACAAGTCTTTGTATGACAGCTAGTAGTATTTCCTTCCACTCGGCTTGGAGAAGACGAAGTTCCTTCACCGATTTTGGATGGGTAGTGCACCCCTGAATTCGGCGATGCAATGCGCCCCAGAGGTTCTCGATAGGGTTGAGATCTGGGCTCTGAGATTGTCCATTCGATGAACTCCATTGGCACCATACCAAGCCTTGGTTAACGTCGAAACATGACAACTGGTATTGTCGTCCTGAAAGTAACAGGGGTCCAACCCGTAAAACTGCCACAACGTAGGAGCACATTGTCATCCAAAATAGTGCAGTAGGCATCGGCGTTGAGCTTACCATGAATGGGGACCAAGGGTCCCAGTCCATACCAGGAGAAACACCCCCAGACCATAATTCCACCTCCGCCGAACTTGACTGTTGGTACAATGCATTCTGGCATGAGACGTTCTCCAGGCAGACGCCAGACCCTGCCATTCGAACGTAAAGGGTGAACCTTGATTCGTCACTCCAAAGAATCCGTTTCCACTGATCTACAGTCCAATTTCGATGTGCTTTGCACCACATTAACCGAGCAGCGCGGTTGGACTTTGTGATTAAAGGCTTATGGGCAGCACACGACCATGAAAACCATGCAGATGTGCTTCCTTACGGATGTTCTTCCTTACTCCCGGATGCCGGAATCACGGATGAGGCCATCGGTTGGGTGCGGTTCTTCCGAATTTCTCTGGTGAGCACTCGTCGGTCTCTATCTCCCAGTTTCGTTGGTCTGCCGACTCGGGGCACATTCCGACAATCACCGCTCACCTTCCACTCCTTAATCCATAGGCCACTGTCGATTTTGGGTACTTCAGATCGCTAGATATGTCCCTTAAGGATCGGCCACATTTGTGATACCCGGTAATTATACCTTTCTCGAAATCAGAGAGCTCCGAACTGTGCGGCATCTTGCATGCGACTAATGCCGATGCTGTTTCCTACACGATATATACCGGCGGAGTCCGTGACGTACCTCAGGACCGCAGATATCGTCATTTGCATAGGTGTCCAAATACTTATTGGTAGTCAATGTATTAAATGATTATTTTTATACATTAAGTTACTTATAAATAGAAATTATTTTCATTTACTATTTTTTCTCACTTTAAAATTATTATTATTATTTGAAAAATTTAGTTGTCAATATTGGAAATATTTTTCTATTATGTGAGAAATATTAAGTAATAAATAGCCTTCATCAAGAAGTAAAATAACATTAATAAGTTTCTAACTAACCAAGAATAGGATTTTTTTATCAGATATTTTTATAACTAATATTTTTAAAAAAAAAAATTCTTAAGCTTTTATTGCATTTGTGTTTACAAGTGGAAAAAATAAGCAACTGATACTATTTTTACATATAAAAGTGATATTTTTTTCTGAAAATTTTTTATAAAAATAGTCGAAAGGTAATATTGTAAGAAAAGTTCTTAAAAAAAAAACAATAAATGTTTTTTTCATTAGAAAATTTTAATTAGAATATTAAAGCAAACAGTAGTGAAAATTTTTAATTAAATCAGAATTATAAAGGATTAATCATTGAAAATTTTTAATTAAATTAGAATTGTATAGAATTTTTCATTATTGAAATTTTTTAATTTGAATGAGAATTATTAAGCAAACATAACTGAAATTATTTTAATTAAATCAGAATTATAAAGCAAACATTATTGAAAACGATTCCTTAAAACTATTTGTTATTATTTAAAAGACAATTTTCAATTTCTTAAGCATATTTCTAACAGCAGAAACTCAAAATACCCATTCAGTACCCAGAATACTCTGTCATAAACTGTCTCGTTCGGCTGTATCAGCAGTATCTGTCCATATAGGGAAGGTGTGTCATATATATTCCTGTACATATGAGTCTGGGTTCTGTCATAGCAAAGGGCGTCCTCGCTTTACGAGTCAAGCCCCGAGTAACAGTTTAGAGCGGACGGCGTCTTCTCATCTGTGTCCAGTCTGAAATATGTGTCTGGCATCTTTGCGAGGCGAGCCTTGAATCTTTGGAGCTCAGAAAATGCCTTTTGAAGGAATACAGTTTTAAAATTTTATTTCGGTATGCACAGTGGCTCACGTAAGTGAATTTCCGTACTGAGGAATTTTCCAGTATTTTTATGCTTGAGTTTTATACTGTTTTTAAATCATAGACATTCTATTTTTATAAGCATATTCGTGTTGAACATTGATTAATTGTTATAAAAATTTAAATACATGAAAGCGAAAATATATTTTACAAAAAGTCTTTCTACACTACAATCTTTTCGAGGGATGGGGAATGTTTTAAGTCGCCGCCAGAGGGTGCTGCAGTCTATCCACTTCCATACAGTTCAACCCATCGCTGTGAAAATGGATAATAATGTGTATTCGAGTAACAAAAATAGGTTCGCGCTTTCCACTTTAGAGTTACTTGCCGCCAGAGGGAGCCGCAACATTTCATCTTATAAGCCGATAAGATGAAATGTTGCATCACCAGTCAAACGATATCCATGAAAATGAGTATGCACATATAATGGTACATGGAGAATAGAGTCTATTGTGTGACCACCAATCAGGCCCCTATTGTGTGATATACATATATATACACAATAGGGGCCAAGTGGCCAGGGCCCTAGCGCTTGGTGCCACAGGTTTCGCGTTCGAGCGTCATGGATGTTTGTAGTGGTTCGAAATCAATTTAGACCGTAGGTCCCGGTCTAATAGGAACGTAGAACGTTTTATGGAATAGTGTGACTCACGTCTGTAGGCTATCTTTAAGCTACATACACCCCATCCCCCTTCCCGGGTAGTGCTCAATGAGCAAAAGCGGTGCAACATTTGGCGTAAGATTAATTACGACATAAAGAGTAAAGAGTGCCTCTGTATTTCCAGTTGAAATAGAACAACAGTATGTATAGATATAGTGTTAAATAAAAATTAAAGTGTTCCCATGAATCTGGAAATGGCCCTCTTCTTAAAGCCGTTCTATGTCTAGTATAGGGCGAGACATTTCAAATGGATAAGCAACATTTGATTGAAAAATAGGATTATTCAATTTGACTGAGAGAATTTCAGAAGCACGATTTAATATTCTTGACAACTTTCTACATAAATGTAATTTGAAGAAAATGAATGATATTCACAAGTTTTTATAAATAATACAAACAAAAATTATTGATAAAATTCAGTTTGTAAAATGGTACAATTTAATATGAAAACTAAGTACACATTTTTTTTTCTCTAATCTGACTAAGTGGCTGGCGAAACTGTTTCAGTAGAATGATGCTTGCTAGTATTTTATTTAAATTAATGTTTTCTTTTCTTTTCTTGTTTAATTGAGTTTGTTTGATTTGTTATGATGGTTCATTAGGATAATCCCATTAGTTGTAGGATGTAATTGGATCATGTGGTTGCCATGAAATGTTGTTGAAATTGGATGGAGGTTTTTTGCCCCATGAACTGAACAATTAGGTAAATGGACTAAAATATTTAAAAACTCTTCCGCCCAGATTATAATTGAAATTTATTACCAATAATATTCATGATCAGATGAAGGAAGATCGGAAATCTGAACTCAAAAGATTTGTTTATTTTTCTCACACGAATAAAAGTATGATTTGAAATAAAATAAAATAAGGCATTTGGGAATAAATGCGTGTCCTATTTTAAATTATAATGCTTGAAAGTTTTTAATACGCTTTTATTAGCTTCACCTGTATGTTTGTATGTTTGTATGTATGTATGTAACTGACTCTTTGCTCTCGATTTTGGGACTGATAGCACCATCTACTGGCGAATCAGTCAACTGATCAAAACCTACTTATTTTGTTTAATCTTAATTCCTTTTGTTTTATTTTACTTTCATCTTAAAATTCTCATTTTAACTTTAGCCTTTTTATTTTTGGGCATCGTCAACGGACTCTTAATTGTACCGATAGCTTTAGCTTTTTCGATCTCCTGCTTTAATTGTTCTCAAGCAGATGTTTTCCTAAATTTTAAATTCATTTATTTATTTTAATTGTTTATAGTCATTAATTTAAGAAACTACAATTTATGCTAATGTTTTAATTAATTTAAGATGTGGAGGTTTTTGATTCTTAAAACCACCAAGGAACTCCGTAACCGGTACGCCCGTTGCCCAGCTGTCTTTCACCCCGGGGAAAAGTAATATCCGCGATCGAATTGCGCTCTTCCTATTGGCCGAAAATTTCGGTTGCTAAAAAGTAAACTTATCAGTTTAAAAACTAAAAAAAAAAACAACGCTTTTAGAGTTAATCAGACTAAAAAGTAAAAAATAAATCAATATAAAAAATACGCTTTTAGAGTGAATCAATCTAAATAGTAAAAATAATTGTTAACATAAGAATAAAATGACTGACGAGAAAATGAATGTCACTGTTCTAAAAACGTGGGGTGGATATCAATCGTTATAATTTTTCACTAGTTTCATTCCGAAATGTAGAGTTAGTTTTAAAAATGTCATATAAAGCACCCCACTCTTTTAGAACAGTGACATTCATTTTCTCGTCAGTCATTTTTCTTATGTTAACAATTATTTTTACTTTTAGATTGATTAACTCTAAAAGCGTATTTTTTACTTTTTTTAAACTATTGATTTATTTATAATTAATATTGTAGGAAAGAAGATGAAAACAAAAAGCGGCGTAATGGCACATTAGCTGGCACTCTGGACTTCGGTACCAGAGGCTTCAGGTTCGAATTTTGGCGGTGGCATGAATGTATGTGAGAGATTCGGAATCCACGTTAAACTGTAGATTCCGGTCTAATGAGCCTAAAGTGTGCACAAAACGATTGTAGAGCGACAAACCAAACCGTACATCTTAAATGTATCGCGTAATTTCGATCTTTTTATTATCTGTGAAAGTTAGTGCTAAGTGAGTAACGTTGGTGCATCAAAGAAAATTGTCTAAGTATTTGCCAGCTGCTTTAGAAAAAAAAAAAAAAACAAATATATATAGGAAAACATTCGCCAAACATTCGGACCCATCCAATAAGTAATTTTAATTGTTATTGTTATGTTGTTACTAACCCCTTTGGTACAGGAAAGTCTACACCAGGTCCGGAAGACCCTGTCGCAGGCGACTCGTACATTGATAAGGGTGATAGGCAACGTCACTTGAGGATTGGGCTGCAGACTGATTCAAGGCAACGCTCTACGATCCTATTAGACCGGGACCTACGGTTTAAAGTGGATTGCGGACCACTACAAACATCCATGGCACCACTGGGACTCGAACTCAAAAGCTGTGGCACTGAGCGCCAGAGTGCTACCAAGAGCTGAAATCCAATCTAGAAGATACATAAAGCTCACGAAGTTTACATCGTCTATTTGAAGCAAACGGGATTTTCAAGTACATAGTGGCCCCTTATACAGATACTCTTATTCTTGTAGCTGCCTGTTGGCAAGCGCTCTGGCAATTTTTATAACAAGCTTGCTTGAGGTACGAATTCTGGTAGTGGCATGGATGTGTGTAAGTTGTTGTATTAATTGATGTCATTTATATGTTCTTTGTTGATGTTTTTTTTTTTTTCTTTTTCATATCTATTGTCCTGTGTACAAACCAAGTCCAAATTCTTATTCTTGCAAAGCGAAATTTAAATAGATGGTATCTATCCGACTTGCAAACGCGGTCCTCAAATTTCGTTTAGCTAACACGACTTAGTGTTTGTAGTGGCATTTTTTTGTGCACCAGTGTATCTTCTTTATGAAAGATTAATCGATCACTTTATCATCATCACTGTAAAATACTGTGGTGTTCTCATTTAACTTTAAAATCTTAAATTAAACAATACCCGATCCTTGAAAGCAACTAGCTACTCATTACATTGACCATTACTAGCTACATTAACCATTGTGAATTCCGCAATAGCCCTTACCCCAAATTAAACCTACAAGTTCGCATGCCTTCAGAGACTTATATAGTTGGAATAGGAAACACACATGAAATAACACACAGACAAAATTTCATAATTTTAAATATAAACAAAAGTGAATTTATTATTATTTACAAATGTTAGCATGAATTAAAATCATTCAATTAAAATTATCAAGTAATGGTATAATTCGAATAATGCATCAATAAAAAAATATTCTATACACAATTTCACCAATACAAAACTATGTTTACAAATTAAAATAATAAGGGGATCGTCTCTACAAATCAGTACCTGCAAAAGCCGGGGAAGAAGGTCATTATTATTATTTTTTTTCAAAATTTCAGTTCAGTAATAAGAAGCATTAAGTCACTTGCATTCAGTTGATGCTTTTCAGTCGGGTAGCATGGAAGTCTTGTCCACATCATGTCGCATGGATTGTGCATGATTTTTCAAACGACGCTGCTGCCAGGGGATCTCCAGCTAACTGGTTGAAATAAGAGTCGGGCGCCTAAGCATCATGACGAATGAAGTCTAACACCACTGTTCAAAGTTTCATGGCTGCACGGGGCCAACCGCTCATGGGGCTCTTGAGTCGGGCAGGAAGTCTCTTGTTTTAGACTCTGTCCCTCGGACACCGCGTCAGGCTTTTTACATCTGGGCCCGCCAGCACTTCATTACGGGGAAGGGACGTCCTACATCTTGCTCTCGCTCTAGGTTCCTCCTTCCCTCTCCTCTTCTGTGATGTCCATCACCTCCATTTTATAGTTCATTTTCAGTGTGGGAGGGGGACGTTTGCCGACACCGTATTAGAGTCTATATCCGTTGGGCAGACGCACCCCCGTCCATAAATCCAAATCGCCGTCTTGATGAACTGATTTCTTGGGCCATCTGGCCCGAAGTGTTTTATGACTCCTGCCGATTAAAATACTGTCCACAGATATCCCCTTCAACCCCATCTGTGGTAAATTACTTGCACTCAAACGGTAATTCCGTTGCACATATCAGACCCATCCGGTCAGGTGCAGAGACCAACAAAACACCCTTTATCAAAGGACACATATAAAATATTGCATAAAACTTTACACAACCATTGTACAATCATATGTTACCTTAATAAAAAAAAATATTTATAAAAAGATATTGCTTATATTGAAACGACAATACCGACATTCATTAAATCGTTGATTGATTAGGGATGAAAAGGCAAAAATCATCGACATCTCAAAATAACATTTTAATTGAGTGGATACATTAGCAAATAAAAAAAATGCATATTAAATCTAATTATAACAGATTACAGAAACAAAAGATATGATTATTTTCTTCAAAATTAATTAAGATAGATGATAGAGTTTAAACTGCACGTTTATACCTCAAAAGCAGGATTTCAAGACATGAAAACGCCTGCAGTGTCCCATTCAAATTTGCTGCTATTCGTTTCCACAAGAACTTTCCACGAACTCCAGAAAGAAAAAGGGTTCAAATTCCAAAACAAAAGGTTTCCAATTAACGACCAGACAAAAGATTTCTCCCGCCCCCCAGAGAATAGTCTCGTCGGAGGGGGGGGGAATTCTGGAGAGAATGATTTCAACCGGGGCTGCTGAGTTCCCTTTCCTCCGCCTCATTCGAGGATCGGGATTCAAGGCGTGCGTCTGTCGGGGCCCTTCTTTGTGACGTCACGGACAGCCCCGTGACCTTTCGGAAGAAGACACTGCCGCGTGTTCGTCCGCGATAAAGGATGCATCCGGGTTTTCCAGAAGCTCCCGATATTTAATCCGTTTCCATCGGTAGGATTAACGGGTCCATGCTGAAATTTTGAATTCATTATTAGTGTATAACATGATGTGTCACTGTAGGACATAAATGGGACGTGCGATTAGAAACGTTACGTGAAGTGCGTCACTCAAACGCGACAAGCAGTTTGTTATATTTACACGCGCAATTCAAAAATTGAAGTGAATGGCAACGTTTATTTTGAAATGTTCAGTTAGGCGAAATTGGCAGCGTTGTTGTCATTCTATGTAAAATAAAGATGCTGTTGTTGTGTTTTAACTTACAATTGTTGTTGTGTTGTAATTTTGCTTTATTGTGATGAATCTGGGTTTCCAGTAAAGTAAGTGTTATTTGCTATCTGATTATTGAAAGCAAAAACTTTTTGCTTTGAAAGAGATAACGTAAGAATTTTATTACTGTTAATAAGTGACTTTCGTTTTTACTTTAAACAGTTCGTCGCGAATGCATTTGAAATGCTCAAATGATTGAATATTTTAATTCATCCAAATGTTTTCGAGATGCAATGATTTTTCTTATGGTATTTGTAAGCTATTCAGTGATTCGAGTTTGGCTTAATTTGGTTTGTCGCTCTACAGTCGTCTTGTGCATACTTGTGCTAAACATACCGGGACTTACAGTTTAAAGTGCATTCCGAACCGCTCGCAAACACCCATGTCACCTCTGCGATTCGAACGTGAAGCCTGTGGTAGCAAAGGCCAGTGCTCTAGCCAAGAAGGCCGCCTTTAGTGATTCGAGGTGATAACATTTAATCTATCTGCATCAGGGATTGATGCGGCCTGATGGCCAATGAGGGGGGTACCCTAGTCTTCATGTTCGAATCCTGGCGGGGGCATGAATATTCGTTGGCGGTAGTAGTACGTAGAGCGGACAGAGACAAAACAAACCAATCTACCTGCATTCAAGTCAATAGGACATACTTTACGTATTCTTTTAATTAAGAGTGTTTACAAAATGTCAATTTTTGCCAAATTCAATGTTCACGTTTGTCAATGATTTATAATCCGATACCTACCGAAAAGAGCCTATAAAACACAGCATTTAGAATTATTGGCTACAAAAATATTAGATTACTTTGAAGATCCAAATATGTATAAAAATGAATACATACATGAAACATACTCATAAATATCGCGCATCCTAACGTATGCGCACTGTAATGTAATGAATTCCGAAATTCCACCACAAAATCCTGCACTTTATTGATTAATACCACATACCACTTCCAAGTTAAATATGTATTGGTCTCCGCATTCCAAAAAAGACAAACTGACCAAGAAAAAAAGACACCACTTCGGCGGAAAACTTTATTGCCGACTTAATTACTTTTTCTCGGAGGATCCTCTCTGGCAATTACCCGCGACAGTGGGGGTGGGGTTGTCATTAGGCTTGTCGTGCATGGGTGAGACGCAGATGGTTTCTCTTGTTTGTCGGAGACAGGAAAGTAAGATGTTCTTGGAGAAGAAGAAAGTTTTCGCGCTGTTGACTGCAGCAGCGGAACGGGTATCCGCGCCATTTTGAAGTCCAATATGCTTTTTTTTTTTTGTTTGGCCGATTCATGTCAGGTTTCCCGCATTTTAATATGTCTTATTTAACAACGATGCGATGTTAAATAAGACGTGTGAAAATAAATAGTGAGTGTGAAAAAAAAAAGGTTAAAAATTTAATAAATGTAAATTATTTTTAAATTTCAAAGCGTGGCAGAAAGATGAAAATTTTTGAATTTTGTTCCGCTTTTTTTTAAAGCAATATGTTAAAATTGAAATAAACTCAATAAATATTTATAAATATTATATTAACATTATAAATATCATTGAAATTCGCAACTTTTGTATCGATAAAGGTTTTTTTTTTTCACTCATAATACTGCCTACAACATCAAATAAATAATTTTTATTTCAGGGCAGAACGCACACTAGAGAAATATTTTCTCTACATATACATTTCAATCCAAATTCTGGTATTGCTGTCTGTAAACTCAAAAATGCTAAATTCATAAGTTCAGAGATAGGAATTAGACTATGTTTGCTTTCATTTCAAACTTACTGGGTTTAGTTTTCGAAACATTACGTTTTGTTTTTGTTTGAAATATCAATTTCTTATGAAAATGCAACATAAATTCGCATATTTTTTGTTGAAATTTGAAAAAACATGAAAGTTATAAAGACATATTAGCTTGAATTGATTTATACATTTTTCTTGTATTACTCTTTATCTGGGCCCATCTCCTCCTTCATTACGGGGATGGGGCAGCTCGCCCCTCCCCCTCCAAATGGATGCATATACAATATATAGCATAATATATGAATTTTCCAATAAATATATTGAATTTTACGTTAATCAAAAAGTATTTACAAATAAATATTGAATGATAATTCATATTGACACAACAAAACAATGCATTTTCACTTTAAAGTTTATTCTGTGTTCTAATTAATTTATTCGCATATTCCAATTCAGGCAAATGACATTGACGTTCTCTGTATTCTAATTAATTTATCCGCATATTCCAATTCAGTGAAAGGTATTGAATGAAATACTAAAAGTCTTTGAAGAAATACAAGATTAATTTTACTTTACAGCAATCTAGTAACCGTTATTTGCATGAGAATAGATCTCGTTCCAAGAGACTTTCCATCGCAAAAGACATCTTAAGCCTAAACCCAAATATCTCCATTTCAAACAAACAATGAACTCGTAATCCTCTGCACACAAAGTGATGTTTGTGTGTGTTAAGACCTATCTGCATATTAAAACAAAAGATCCGAGTTATTTGAGACCGCAGCCATCAAAATAAAACAACGCCATTTCTGTTCTAGTGGGAATGATGCCGTGCCTTAATTCGCTTGTGTTTGTACAGCAGTCGTTGTGAGCAGGAATGACACTTCCCTCTTTTAACTGTGACCGGAGCAATGAATTGCAAAGTGTGATTTATCCCGGGGAATGGTAAAACGAAAATTAATGAATCCCGCCACGCTGAGGAATGGCTCGTCGGCTTAATGTTGATTCCTTCACAACCTTGTCCGATGGGAGGCTGTGGAGATATTATTCTAAGGATGCTATCAGGTTCAGATGATATTTTGAGATCAAAAGTTACAATAATATAACAAAAAGTTATATTAATATAGGAAATTTGTATAATAATGGAAAACGTAAATGAGCTGTGATTATTTAATTTCCAATATTATTTCTCAATCTCTGAGCTACATTTTACAATGTTTTGTTCAGTAACCGCATCCGTTTTTAAAATTCACTAACTTAAATTCCCATGTGGGCCCGATGGCGGAGTGACTAGCACTCTGGCGCTCGGTACCACAGATTTCCACTTGGAGTCTCGGTGGTGCCATGGATGTTTGTAGGGGTTCGGAATCACTTCAAACCGTAGGTCACGATGTCATAGGAGCGTAGAGGGTTGCGGGGTGTAGTGTGACTCGCGTCCGCAGCCTATCTTCCAGCTGTACGTGCTACTTGGGTAGTGTTGAATGAGTAACAGCGGTGCAGCCCTTGCTTATGGTAAAGATTAACTGTTTCTGGATTGCCAGCTGCATTAGAGAAAATAATTCACTTTTAATATATTATTTATCTTCTAAGTAATTATATGAATCATGATACTCATAATTTGTTAGAAAATATATCCTAGTTTTATTTTTACTATGATTCTGAAATCAGTATTTAAATGTTCATTGAAATGCTAATAAAAGATTTCAACTATTAATGAATGGCGGACGTATCCTTTAAATTTTGATTCTGCAAACTTTTTTTCCTGGAAAAGAAAGAGAATCCATTATTTTATCACTGTGAAAAAATCAAGACCCGTTTTCATTTTAATTAGTTTTACACACAATGCAATCTTCCCTCCTCTAATTGAAATTTCAGATTAGCTTTATTTATTTTCTATTTAATCTTTGTTTGATGAAATTATTTTTGAGTTCAGAAAATTGAACTGTTTCCCATGTTAATCACTCTTTTCTTTTGACTCAGTTAGATATACTTTAAAATTTTTTTATTTTACTTTAAAATTTCATTATTAAAACAAATGCCGCCGGTTTAATACACTTTTAAACAATGGTTTATCGTAATTAAAAATAGATTCATTTTTGTATATAGTTAAGGATTAGATTAACTTGATTAGATTTCCTAATTCAATTGAAGATAATTTTCCTTTTTACTGGAGATAGCTCCTTTAAATGTATTTTACAGATTGGGTTAAAACCTATACAGCATGCACATCAAAATAAAATGAAATATCAGAATAATAATAATAATTAGGAAATTGAAATTTTTCATAATAAAAGAAATGGATAATGAAATTTATTATAATTATACAACTAATTATCTGATACGTGTACTCTCATATTCTTCTTCTATAATTTATTTATATATTATTTTTACGTTCTCACTGGATTATTTAAGCAATCCATTTCATTAACTTATTAATTTCGTTATTTGATTATTTAAATATATATGTACTACCCTATTTAATTATAACAATTTAAATGTTTTTTATTGTCGCTCTACGGTCAGTTTCTGCACAATTTAGGCTCATTAGACCGGGACCTAGTTCGTGGATTCCGAACTATTCCCAAGCATCCCATGCCAGGATTCAAATCTGAAGCCTGTCCATGCATATGGCATAAATATTAATGCATTTGCCAGGTGCATTAAAAATGTATCAAAAGAAGTTCTGAGATTGAATGAGTTTCATAAATAAATACAGATTCCTTCATTCCTCTTGTAAATTTATTTTACAATTTTATTTCATTCATTTGTAAACCATTTCTAATTTAATTATCATTTCAATAAAAAAAAATAGGACGACCACCTCTCATGAAGCTCAATCTTTTGAACTGATTTGGGAATTCCACAACGGCCCGTGTTCGATCGCGTTAATAACATCCAACACCGCCGAAAACGAGTCGGTAATCTGAACAAAGAAAAACCCACCCGTTTAATGAATGCCATTAGACTTTTCCGGCGGATGAGAGGTTGAATTCCCGGTTAATTAGCGCATCACCTTCGGAAGACATCTTTGGGCTGAAGGTCGTATGATAATCTACTTAGCTAATCGTGATTGGAGAATCTGATTTCATTATTTTGAATGCGCCCTCTTCTATGCCTTTGACGATAGGGAAAATCAATTTGAGGATATGCAGTCGGGAAGACGGGGCCATTCAATAATGAGAACACAATGGAAAAACGGAATTCCACTGTTTCGGCTGGAATGCGCTGATGAACTAATATCTCAAATGAGAACTCAAAAATTTTGGAAGCCGTGAACGTTATTGGAAGATCTGTTTTTTGTATTAATATTAAAAAAAAATGCAGCTTATGAAATTAAATATGGAACATCAAAGGCTCTTTAATTTGATTAAAATTAACATGCTTACAACATTTATTATATTTTATGTTTTATAACAGGCTCTAGGTTCGAATGCTGGTTGTAACATGAATGTTTGTGAGTGTTTCGAAATCCGCATTAAACTGTTGGTCCCGGACTGTTTAGCCCTCGCATGCAGAAGATGACCACAAAATTTCTTAAAAATGATTTATTATCAATAAGTGATAGAGATGCAATGGATTGTAATCCACTCTTTGTTCTGAAAGTTTATTAGTTCAAAAATATACAGATCTCGTTCATAAATAGATTTTTGGAGTGACTGATTATTATTAAAAAATTAAATTAGAAAGAAAAATTTTCGAAAAAAAAGATCAAATGTTGAATATAAGAAACATGAAAAAAAAATCCAAAACGAAATCCAGAGGTCAAGTCAAGTAGGAAAAAAGAATAAAATGTACGAATAAAAGCTTCAGTTCAAAACTCATTTTTCATCATTCCTGTTAAAATTAAATAGAGGGGAATCTCATGTCCTGGAAACAGGCCCATTTTCGGCTATTTTGGGGCCCAAAGATGTCTTGGCTTCATTTAACTTTTATAAGACGGATGATGTCCATTTCAAGTTCAACAGTACTAATGTATTTCTTCAAGGTCTAATTGCAGAATAAAAGTTAGATTAATAGAACGTATTTTCAGTGTGAAACCACTATTATACTTTTCATTTCAATTTCCATGAAATGAAAATCATACATTTTTGGTTTAACTTCAACGATGAATGAGGAAACGGGCGAGTTATTCTATTCTATTACCTAACTTGTGAAAAAGAGTGCTCATAATTATAATTGTGTTAAATTCTTTTAAGGTATGTAAACTTTTATATTTTTAGTTAATTAATAGTTTTATAATTATTTGATCTTTAAAAATGATTATTTTTATAATTCTTTAATATTAAAATCATTGCATTAAATGGTATTGAACTCTGTAAAAAACACGCCTAATACACACTTTAAATGGCAGAAATATAGCCTTTGGCGATCTTGGCGACAGGGTTGGCATCATTAATTGAGATATTTCCTAACGCTTCGCGCAACCTCGAGAAGAGCATCAGACGGTCATTGGTTACTCAGTGAGAGGTCGAGTGTCTGGCGCTCGGTAACACAGGTTTCGGGTTCGAGTCCCGGCGGTGCCATGGATGTCTGTAGTAATTCGGGATCTCCATTAAACCGTAGGTCCCGGACTGATCGCATCCTAGAGAAATGCTGGAGTAGTGTTATCCCTGCCCTCTCTCCAAACTACACGTGCCCCCTGGGTAGTGCTCAATGAGTAGCAGCGGTGCTGATAGCATGGAGACTTGCTGATGGCCTGATGGCTTGCTTACGGCATGGAGATGAACTGTCTCTGCATTGCCAGCTGCGTTAGAAAAGGAAAGAAAAATTATACATATTGGCTTATGTTTAACTCTGAATGATGAGATGATTCTAAGGTTATTCAATTATATTTTCGAACTACAGAAAAAAGAGTGCTAATAATTATAAAAATCACGAATAGCGTCTTGCAGATAATGTTAAATTTTTTTTTTAAGGTATGTAAATTTTATTTTTGATAAAAACTATATTTGTTTTATCAATCTTTTTCTAAAGAATGTTGTTTTTTTTTTTTTTTATAATTTTAAATAAATCTTTTATTTAATTAATCAACATATTCATTGTGAATGAACATTTCTAATAAAAAATCTTTTTTTTTTTTATAATAATTTGTTTTTCTCCTAATTTTACTGAATTTTACATTTAAATTCTTTTAATTTCAATTCTTTATTTTTTATCTTACTTTTATTTTTGTTTAGTATTTTTTTAATTTTTTACGAGTAAAAAAATTTATAGAAACTTTATTTTTTACCGTATACTAACATTTTAAGCAACCAATTAAAAATCGTAAATTTTAGATATGAATTGAGACGAGGAGGTTAAGGGGTCTATCCCCATCGGTACTCCGTCCTTGGTACGACAGTTCCCAGTTTGTTTTGTTAATTAAAAGTTTCCCCGTTGTTTTTCTTTAAAATGATTACTTTTATAGTTCGACATCGAAGTTTATCTGAATCCCCGTTAAATTGTAGGTCCTGGTCTTTTTAGTCCTCGTGTGCACAAGATGAACTTCCAACAACGAACCGAATCAAAACAATCAAGATCGAATCCCTGACTGTGCCATGGATGTTTGTGAGTAGTTCGGAATCCACGTTACACTGTAGTCCCGGTCTTACTAGAGTAAGGTATGTAAAAAATGACCATAGAGTGACAAACCAAACCATATTTCACTTTGCGTATTGAATTTTCGATCACAGACATAAAATGTCTCATATTTTCTCGACGTAAAGCACATTTGATTTATTTTATTCCCCATAAGATTATAATTACTTTGATGCATGAAAATCACACTTCATAATTTTCAATAGTGCCTCTTTTTTTGGGTATCTATCAAAAAGGAAAAAACCGAATCCAATGGGCACAGATTTTATTCCTTGGCTTTCGTATAATTGCTCATCGTTAATCAATCACCCTGTACGAATCTTAGTTGGTGGCACGAATCATTTGAACCGCACTGAAATTCCCTTGATTGACTTGTTGAGGGAAATGAGCGCACGAATAATAATGCGTCCCTTCGGAAGGGCGTTAATGATGGGGACTTAATGATGCTGTTGCTGTCCGATTCAGTGAAGGGCCTTCACCGCAGATGGCTCCTCGATTACGTGACGCAATCTGCTAAACGGTTTCGTCTATCTGTAAAATGAATTGCCAAAGAAGGGATTCGGAGATGTGTACTCCCTGTAGCATATTAAATAGTATTCGAAATTTTTATAATTGTTATGGTTATTATAATAATGTTAGTAATGATTTATTACGATAGTAATATAGGTGAGCCACAATCATTTTTTTTATTATTATTATTTCTAATAGCAGATTATGAATAGTTACAGCAAAAAAAAAAAAAAAAAAAAACAACGAAAAAAAAAACAACCAGATAATACAACAAAACATGCTGAGACATTCATCTAACAATAATGCCAAGTTACAGTTCTTTTAGCCACTAAAAAGTGTTACCAGGTGCACCACGGGGAGGTAGATCTTCTGCGCACTCCCAATCCTTAATACTTTGATATTGAATAAATAAGGGCCCTGATGGCCGAGTTCCAAGCGCTCTGCCGCTCGGTGTCACAGGTTTTGGGTTCGAGTCCCGGCCATTCCATTCCATGGATGTTTGCAGTGGTTCGGAATCCATTTAAAACAGTATGTACCGGTCTAACAGGATCGTAGAGTTACACATGTCCCCTGGCTAGTGCTCAATGAGTGACAGCGGTGCAGCCCTTGCTTATGGCATAAAGATGAACTGTCTCTGTAGTGCCAGCTGCATTAGAACAACAACAATATAAACTAACATAATAAAACCTAAACTAATGTATGTCTGTTTGAATTTTACCTAATAATACCTAAACTAATGTACACCTGTTTTAATTATCCCCAATAATACCTAAACTAATGTATGCCTGCTTTAATTTTACTTAATAATATCTAAACTGATTTATACCTATTTCAATTTTACCTAATAATACCTGAACTAATGTATACCTATTTTAATTTTACCTAATAATATCTAAACTATTTTATATATGTTTTAATTTTATCTCGTAATACCTTACCTGACACTATAGTGTCCATAAAATCGATCGGTTCATATAAAAGTGAAATGATATTAATTCATTCATCCTGACTGCCATCGTAACTTTATTCTCAGAAGTTCATAAAAACGTATTAATGACTTAATTATAAATTGAATCACCCTGGATAGCAATTTGATATTTTGAATTTAATGAATACCTTGTCAGAATTTCCTCAGAACACAAGCGGCTGAAAGGGTACGATTCGTTCAACCCCGCATTGGAAGCGACTCGAATCACTAAAACTTTACGAACGCGCACCCCTACCCCTGAGGACAGTCCAGAGAGGGGGCTCTTTTGAAAATTATAATTTGAATTGTCTTGACGGAATCTTGAAATGGGGAGTGCGAACCCTGCTTTGAACCCTTTTCCAGGTAATTAAAATTATTAAGACTTAATTAAAAATGCCACGATTAATCCGCTGACTTCCAGAACAGAGCACGTGACACGGAGCGAAAAAGGTTTCTGAGACGTTTTGTCTTAAGGGAGCGTTTCAAGAATTCAATCAGGGAGGGATGTTTGAAAGGGGGATGGGGGGGAGAGTCTTTTCTGGAATGGTAACTCAAATAACTGTTTCAAAACTTATTAAAACATCTCATTCATGGAGGATGGATCTGTTTATTTATTCATTTATACTGGCAATGAAATATTTAGGATGTTAATTAAGTTTCAATTCAAATACCTATGCTTTTCCAAAAAGAATTACATATCGTATTCGTATTGCCTGAAATATTTTTCTCCTGTGGCTTCTTTTCAGAAGACGTTTTTTTTTATGTTAAACTAGCAGAGTGGCCGAGAGGTTAGAGCTCAGTACAACTTGTTTCGTGTTCTAGTCCTGGCGTAGCCATGGATATTTGTAGTGGTTCGGAATTAACTTTAGGCCATAGGTCGTCGATTCTTCTCGTTTCTGAAAGTAAAGTAGCTAATGGTAGTGGATATGAATGGGTGCCAGTGGATACGAATACGAGCTTTCATACTGGGTAACGCCGCGTCTGTTACACGAGTACACTGGCGTTCTGTACCACATGTTTCGAATTCGAATCCCGGCAGGTGCCATGGATGTTTGCAGTGGTTCGCATTCTTCTTTATGCCGTAGGTCCCGATCTCATAGGATCGTAGAGCGTCACAGAGATCAATCAGCCTTCACTTCTCTCACCCGCATCCTTCCCAAACTGTAACTGCTCTAGGCACAGTGGTGTGTGGTGTGGGTGGTGTGGTGTGGTGTAGTAGTAGTGACATATAACCACTGGTGAAATAGCCGTGGATATAAAACACCCCCACCAAGACCTTTACACACATTTTTTCAGTCTCCATTGATTCCTTTCCTTTCTGAAAGCTGTGACGTCAACAGCTGAATCTAGCCTCAGCCCCTCCTTCACGCTAACTGTGCACGTTGCCACTGGACATCTATTCGGTCCAACACTCAGACTGATAGGTGGATGTTTACAGGTGTTTTTCCACACGACACGAAGATGTTTTGCAATTACCTTGAATGTTACTAATACCCCCAATGAATTATTCTTAATATGCGAGCTATAAAAAAAATAACATTGACAGACTAGTGGCCTGATGGCCAAGTGGCAAGAGCTCCAGCGCTCGATACCACAGGTTTCGGGTTCGAATCCTGAAGGTGCCACGGATGTTTGCAGTGGTTCGGAATCCACTTTAAGCCTTAGGTACCGGTCTCATAGGATCGTAGAGCGTTGTGGCGGTAGTGTTACTCGCATCTTTATCCTATCAGCAGCCTGATGGCCAAGTGGCTAGCACTCTGGCCTTTGGTACCCCAGACAGGCTTCAGAGTCGAATCCTGGCGGTGTCATGGATGTTTGTGAGTGGTTCGGAATCCAGGTTCTTTAAAATATAGGTCCCTGTCTGTTTAATCCTCGAATCCTCCTGCACAAGAAGACCGTAGAGCGACAAACCAAACCGCAGCCCATCTTCTAGCGCCCGTAGCATATCTTCAGGCTGTATGTGCCCCCTGGGTAGTGCTAAAATGAGTATTTTTAATCATTTTTTAAATTTGAAATAAACGTTTTATCATTATCAGTCTTTGTGAATAAATATTTTAAACAAACTTATTTGTTTTAAATAATCTCTTTTTCTCCTAATAGTACCGAATTTTAAATTTAAATTCTTTAACTTTAATTTTTATCTTACTTTTATTTATTTTTAGTATTTTTTTAATTTTTACGGGTGCCATTTTTTTCTATTTTTAGAAACTTTATTTTTTACCGTATACAAACGATAATCAGTCAATCAGTCAATTAAAAATCGTAGATTGTTTCTATGAATTCAGAAGAGGAGGTTAAGAGATCTATTCCCATGAGTACTCCGTCATCGGTACTCCAGTTGCCAGTTTTTGTTAATTGGTTCACAAATATTTGTTCTTTAAAATAAATATTTTTATAAGATTTTTATATTAAAATCATTGCGTTAAAGGGCATTTAAATCTGTAAAAACATGCCCAATACAAACTTTAAATGCCAGAAATTTAAATTACAGCCTTTGGCGATCTTGGCGACAGAATTGGCATTGTTAGTTGAGATATTTTTAACGCTTCACACAACCTCGAGAAAAGCATTCAGTTACCCAGTGAGTGGCGAGTTTCTGGCGCTCGGTTTGCACACAGGATTCGGGTTCGAATCCCGGTGGTGTCATGAATGTTTGTGAGTGGTTTGAAATCCACTTTAAACCGTAGGTGCCGGTCTAGTAACATCCCAGAGCGTTATGGGGTTAGTGTGACTCGTGTCCGTAGCCCTCTCTCCGAGCTACACGTGCCCTCTGGGTAGGGCTGAATGGGTGACAGCGGCAGTGATGGTATGAAGATGAACTATCTCTGTATTTGCCAGCTACACTAGAACAACAACAAAATCGACGGCCTTATTACAATTTTTAATATGATTTCAAATATCTTGGTGGGTGTGGAATAAACCTACAAATTCCACAAGTGCAACAGCCTTCTTTCTTTTAAACTTTCTAAAAATACTTCCATCCCTTCGAAACGGCTCTGAAGGGGGCGTCAGAGACGCAGTTTGTTTTCCTCCCCCCCGGATAAATAAAACCTGCTGCCTGTTGGAAAATATTTCCTCCCTGTCCATCAAAACCAGTGGAAAGCAGCGTTGAAATGGAATCGAGTCAAAACAGCTTGTGGTAGAGAGGGAAGGGGGGAGCAAACGATTTTTGCGGATCCAAAAGAGCTCCGAAATGTTGGTCTGAGCTGCTATCGGAGGACAAGTCAAGGAGTGGAATGAGTTGGTGAATTGAAAAGTGGCGGCCGCCGTGGGGCGCAATGAATCGTGAGCAACACATGAGTGCGTTATTTAACAAAAATCACAGATCATGATGGGCTCTGGCATAGTTTAATTCCTCCGGGTCATGAATTATCAGTGCTTCGCATGTATCCACATGCAAGGAAGTGTGAAAGATGCGTTCATAGCACTGATAATATTTTGATTAATAATAATATTCTTACCGGACAGTAAAATATCAATTTCTTTCAGTAGTTGTGTTGAGGTCATGAATGAATTTAAGATAAGTTTAAAGACTTTTTTTTTTAGAAGTTTACAAAGTTACAAAGCTGAATAGAAGCAACAAACAAAGCAATCTACTAAGTAAGGGATAGACACCCAAATTATCCCAAAGTGGCCCCATCTTGTGGGCCACTTTGGTCCCATTCCGACTGCTTCAACTCTCTCTAACCGAATAAAGCCAACTTCTCCTCTCGCTTTTTACCCACAATCATCAGGGGGAGAACCCCAAAACTCCTCGTTAGGCCGACAACTCCCCCTCCCCACATAGTGCGCCGACTCCTTAAGAGGAATAAGCTAATTAAATCAGGCCGCGTCTTCAACGCTTAAGTGGGTGTCGGACGACCTAAACGAATGAACCCCGTACAGTTTAGGGGATGACGCCTTCGGGTGGTTTTTTTGTCTTTCTTCCTTCTCTTCATCAAAACTGTGCACTAAAGTGTGGAGGAGAGCGAAAGGTTGGACTTTTCCTTTTCCTCTTGCTGTTTGTTTTTTTGGGTCTCTGTGCCAAGTATGCTTCTCGTTCAAGTCGCTTTAGGTGAAAATGTTTAGTATCGGAGTCTGAATGCCGTTACGGGTTTTTTGAGTTTGTTGACTGGAATATAAGGAGCAGGAGTCAGGAATGGCAGCCCTCAGGAGCTAACGGGTTTCAATTGCGTCCAGTGTATCGGACGGGTGCTTTCGAATAGGATGTTTGGATGCTATCCTGTAAATGGGTTATTTCAAACCAGCACATACAGGCTTATTTGGAATTCAAATCAAGTAGTCAAAAGTACAGACGGTTTTGTTAACCTCCCCCTCCCTGCATTTAAATAAGAAAACATGGAGGATAGTGCTTTATTGAACAATTCTCGGATTTTAATTAAAAACTGGGAGCATATCCAGTATTATATGATTTTGTTGTTGTTGCTACTTATCCCACTAAAAGTCAGGAGTCATCTAGACTCAGCCCACGAACCCGTATGGACTCATGGTTGAAGAGAAAGGGGCGGCTTCTGTTGGGATGGAGCACCCGTAGGTAGAAGTTTCACTTGATTCCGTGACGCTCTTTACAGTCCTATGAGACCGGGACCTACGTTTTAACGTAGATTCCGAGAACCACTCACAAACATTCATGCCACCGCCAGAATTTGAACCTGACGATTGTGGTACCAAAGGCTAGAGCTAGCCACTTAGCCACTAGGCCGCTCAACGAAGAGGATTAGGTTTACTAACACCACCATTTGTTTTTGTTTTTTTACTTCTAAAGTGGACGACTCATTTTAGATAATAGTACGGATATTAAAAACACATGTTTCTTCCCTAGTTTTTATCTACAAATGAAAAGAACAAGAATTGAAGGTATATAACTGAAGTGTCCTTACATTTTCCTTAGAGGTTATCACTACAAGTAACACTGACTCTGAATGGATCCACATTTACACCGCTGGCTGTGCGTGTGATGGAAATACTGGCGCCGGTCTCTATTGTAAGGATTTTGAGGAATCCTATGCAGTTTGTCTTAATACCTCCAATTTTGATGCCGAGATTTTTGCCATAAGGATTGCAATTCCTTATGGCAAAGAAATTGGGATCCCATTCCACGCCACTTAACTGGGACATCCTTATCAGCGGAATTTTATTACAGAACAATTGTCGAGTAGGAGATGCGCTTACGTCGTCAACCGCTCCCCCCGCCCCCAGTTCTTCCGCCCCAAAAATATGTTCGATTCCATTATGGATCGATGTCACCCGAACACGCATTGGAGTTTGATGTCCTGTCTTCGGAGTCATTGAAAAGAACTCGCTCCTTCCTTGTTGTGTATTTGGTACATGTGTGGATGCATGGAAAACAATGCTTGGCTTACTATTATGTTTAGTATTCTGGGAAAAAAAAATCAATTTCCTTTTGATGCTACTCTTATTTAGTACTTACCTACCGATGACTAAGTACTGGTAAACTTAACTTGTAATGAGTGGTAGCTAATAAGTAGTAAAGAGTTTAAAGAAGCTAAAAGTTATAAAGCAATATTTTTTTGCTTGCTTTTACCATTGGGCCTACTGGTCAATCGTTGACACCCCTTATTAAATAAATTTTTATATAATGATGTGTTGTATTTGCCTTACTGATAAGATAAAATAAAAAGAAACCCATAAAAACTTCAAGTTGACTTAACTATTTATAAAATCATGATATATATATATCATAATCATTATATACATACACTCAAGAGCCAAAACATTATGACCACCTGTCAATAACGAGTTGGCCCATCTTTGGCGTGCAACACAGCTTCAACCCGCCTTGGCATGGATGCCACAAGTTCTTGGTAGATGGCCGGAGACATATTGTACCAGATGTTTAAGCAACGGTCACGCAAATCCGAGATATTGCGAATTGATGGTCTTTGAACTCTGAGCTGCCGTCCCAGGACATCACAAATGTGTTCTATCGGATTGTGATCCGGTGAGTTAGGCAGCCAGGACATTAACTGGAATTCAGCATCATGTTCCTGGAACCACTCCAACACAATTTTAGCCTTGTGACAAGGGGCGTTGTCCTGTTGGAACATTCCATTTCCAGCTGGAAAAACAGAGGCCATGTAAGGGTGCAACTGGTATGCAATGATGTTCAGATACCCTAGTAGCCTTATAGCATGATGTTCATTCCTGTAGCATACTCTACCACAACCACGGGTCCCAGAGACGCCCAAGAGGACGTCCCCCAAAGCATAATACCGCCACCACCGGCCTGTGTATGACCTACTGTACATTGAGGGAGCAACTGTTCGCCTGGAAGACGGCGTATCTTGACACGGCCATCGGCGTGATGATGAATGATTCATCTGACCAAACCGCTCCATGGATTCATCTGACCAGGCAACTCTCTGGTCAGCCCACTGATCCATGGACCAGTCACGATGTTCCCAGGCCCAGCCACTGCTGAGGCGCAGTTGGCGATGACGTCCAACACCATGTGAATGGTTCAGACATTCATCCACTTTGCAAAAAGTTTCGGGGAAATATATTGCACAACCTACATCACACACAGAAGTAAGTGGGACTTTTCCATCACACACAGAAGAAAAGTGAAAGAATGATTCTTCGGACTCTTTGCTGCAGTCCACCTGATCAGCCCCATTTATCCAACAGTGTCCGCTGAACAGTTAGTGTGCTCCGATACTATTGCAAAGTTACTTGTTGATCGCCCTGCATTGTATTGGGCTATTTCATTTTTGAGCCACTGTCTGGCTCCGGTTTTGCTATATTTCACCATGCGAGACAGTCTCCGACGACCTTTTTCTTCGATAGCGTGTGGACGTCCAACACCATGTCGTCTACACTGGTTTCACCGTCATTCATCCACTTTGCATAAGTACTAACAACTGTAGATCGCGTAATACATTTGCCCACGAGTCGTAATACATATTTGCAGTTTCGAAATACTTGTTCCGAGCCGTAAACGTAAATTCGAATATTGCAATACATTCTGCAAATAATTATTTGCAATGTATTGCCAAATGTTTTCTACATATGTATGCGCGTATAAAAGTCGCTTAAGATCCAGCAGCATTGTAAGGCTTTTGCAGTATTTATCATGCAAGTCGCAATTGGCCTTCAGCATTCGGTTGTTGACCGTAAGATTGCGTTGGTTCGAACCCAGCCTAGCGCGTTAGGGGTGTTCTACCAGGCCCATTATGTGAGTTGGTTAAAACGTCATGCTAATATCGCGAAGGTCGCGGGTTCAGTCCTCTCAAAGGCCAATGTTTTTTGGCCTGATGGTCAAATGTCTAGTGCTCTTCTTTTTTACCATAGGTTTCAGGCTCAAATCTTGATGATGAGGTGGGTGTTTGGGGGCCTGATGGTCGAGGGACTAGCACTCTGGCGTTCGGTGCCACATGTTTCGGGTTCGAGTCATGGCGGTGCCATGGATTTTGTAGTAGTTCGGAATTCACTTTAAACCGAATGTCCTGGTGTAATATAGATGGAGACAGTTGGTGGTACGCTGACAACCCTACCCCCGTAAAAAGAAAGCGATCTGATAGCCAATTGGCTACCGCTCTGGCCTTTGGAGCCACAGGCTCAGGTTCAAATCCTGGCTGTGTCAGGGATGTTTGTGAGGGGTTCGGAATTCACGTTAAATTGTAGGTCCCGGTGTTTAGCCTAAAGTGTGGACAAGGTGAACGTAGAGTGACAAACAAAACAAAACCGTAAAAAGAATACATCTCCTGTCTCGAAATCTGCCAGTAGGCAAACGGCCTTGGCCCACAATGGGGAGGTTGAGCCTCTGATGATGAAGATGTATCATGTAAGTTATATAATATATATATTTTTCCTGTAACACCAAATAATTAAATAGAATACTGATCGTAAAATAATTAAATATGGTTTCATTATTAAAATAAGGATTTAATAGAAAGTGATTTATGTATGAATCATTTTCAAATCGTAAAAAATAAAAATTTGAATTAAAAGAAATGTTTCTTTTTTTCTTGAATAAGAATAATTAATGTAAAAAATGTTTTAAAGATCATCTGATTAAAACAAAAACAACAGTGAAAAGGAGATTTCCCTTCGAAATTCTTTATAAATCAATAAGGAAAAATTAATATTATTTAATTTCCAAATTAAAAAAAAATATATTTTCTAGTTTTTATTTTATCTAGGAGTAATTTGAATTTCAAAAATAAATTTTTAAAAATATGTAACTAAAATTACCAATATGTAGACAGACAGTTTAGGAAAAGCAAATACATTAATCAATAAATATTTTTAAAAAAATAAATTTAATACGTTATTTAAATGCACAGAAATAAATATTTCAACACGTATTCTGATATTGCATGATTTTTGAAGAAGTTGTTTTTAAAACATTTATTGAAAACTAAAGCTCTATATTTATTTCAGACATCGTTTCATATCTTTTGATTTATTCAACTATTCTAGATAATAATGCTTTATAAAAATTCTAAAATGGAATACTTTTAACCTTTTAGAATAGTTATTTTAATGGTGACTTTAAACAAATAAATATGTATGCAGATTTATTATCTTCTTTAACATCTGCATTAAATTGCTTAATAAAATGAGCAAAAAAGAAATAGAAATAATTTTCTTGATTGCCTTTTTTAATGGAATATTCTTTGTTGAGCTACAAAAATGGCGAAATGGTGTTGGGTGAAAAGATTTATTTAATAGATTTAGAATTTAGAATTGGGATAAGGTGAGGTGATAAATGGTGTCAACGAACTTTTAATCAAAAAATGAGTTTTTATGGGTTCCATTCAGTATATTTTAAAAACATTTTTGTGATAGGGTTTTAAATATTTATTTAGGTTTTCATTTGTATTAAACTTGTTCCTATTCATTATTTTATATTATTTCGTTAATTTTAACATTTCTAAAACAGAAAAAAAAATAAATGGATAAAATAATATATAAATAATTAAATAATTAAATAATAAATACTAAAAACAGACAATTTATTTAAAAATTTACACATATAGACACAGGAATAGTTTATTTAAAAATTAAACAAATATGCTTTTGAAAAAAAATATTATTCAAAAGCTTTTAATTTAATCCATGACCACATCAAACATGTTAATTTCAAAATTGTGTTAACGAAAACAAATGTTGGTTCTGCTAAGCAGTACATTAAAATTTACAATCCTTTTTTTTATATACTTTAAACCGTAAGTTCCGGTGTTTAAATGTTAGATCGTTTCGAGTTTGCAGTGAATTGCTAAATTGCACTGACTCCAATATTCTACTACTACACCACACCACACCACACCACACCACACCACACCACATCATTGTGCCTAGAGCTGAGTTGCCCCTTTGCAGTTTGGCAGCCCTGATTGTGCTCCGTGACGCTCTACAATCCTCTGAGACCGCGACCTACGGCTTAAAGAAGGTTCCGAACCACCCAAACATCCATGGCACCCCGGGATTCGAACGCGTAACCTGTGGCAGGGAGCGCCACAGTGCTCTTCACTCGGACCACAAATTGCAGTGACTACATGATGCCATCACAATTTGCCAATCCATTCTCTAATCGAAAAATTAAACCATCCTTGCAAGTTTACAGAAATTCGGCGCCATTGCTCAGGAATCCGACGAAGCATCTAGAAATAATGCATTAAGGGAAAAAGTCCAGAAATGAACAATGAACACATGGAAACTGACAATGATGAGTTTTAACAATTCGAGAATCTTCTTTGATCAATTTAAAATTCTTCATTCTCAGTTGTTGGATTTGTGGTTCAATACAATGTACACTTGTGAACTATTTCTGTTTGAATATTTTACAATTTATCTACAGTCGTTTGCGTAATTATTAGATGATTTTGTTGATTGAAAATAATGTTCTAATAAAAAATTTTAAAAATAGTTTTAAACTCTTTTTGCTAAAATACATTTAATAATTCAACTCCAAGTGTAGTGTAGTTAATATTTGCTACAAATACCAAAAGAGATGAATTGCTTTTTTTTTTTTTTTTTCATATTTTTATTAATTCTGTTTTTCTTATTTTTAGACATTGGATTCAAGAACCGAAATGAAAAATACTGAACTGGAAAGTTTTTCTTCTGTAAAGTTCATTTATTTTGGGTAAGTATTGCTTTTCGTAACATAATTAAAAACACCAAATGTATTTTTAAAGTCTTATGAAATTTGTTACATCCGAATGTTGTTTGATCATTAATTAAAGGGGAAAAGTAATCCTCTCGCCTAAAATGACTTTCCTCCTACAAAAAATGTCCACATAAGTGAGAACGTACAGAAGATGAAGATTTTGGGTGAGAAGGAAGGTTAAAAGTTCAAACAAATGATGTTGGGAGTTGTAGTCCAGGAGGGAGATATAGTCCGCAGTCTAGTGTTAATTCTCACGAGTGGTATAACGAATAATCATCGAAAATACAAATTCAAAATACCATTCTGTTACTTTCGAGAGACACTGCGGATGGTACGCCTAACCCAGGGGTCGGCAAACTGCGGCTCTTTGGATGTGAAGCTGTGGCTCTTTAGTTCCATACGCAAATATTATTCATTTTATCAAAAAAAAAAAAAATGTACAAATCGTTTAAGCATGTATGTACGTAACGCAACAAAGTGGACAACTTTAAAAGAAATGCCGCGAGTTGAGGCACTTATATTCGACGCATGGAATAGTCTTCCAGATTGCTACAGTGAGGTGAAGAAGTTGGCATTTGGAGTGCTGACTATCTTTCGGATCGACATATTCGTGCGAGCAAGCGTTCTCTTGCATGAATATAATTAAAAGTAAAAAAAAGAGTCGTGTTTGAAACTTAAAACAACAAGTTATGAACCAAATTTATCCAAACTTTCTGAAACATGCAAAGCAAACGCTCACATTGAATTTATTTGCTCAAATGTATGTTATTGTTTTTTTATTTATTACATTGTTTAGTAAAATTTAAATTTTCTACTTGAATAACCATGGAAAAGCCATCACTCCCATTGAATTTGTTTGCTCAATTGTTTGTTATTGAAGTACAAGTTAGTGTTGTAAGTAAATGTTTAATTGTTTTAATTTTTACTTAAATAAGTAATGATCTAATAATGCCATATACATTATCTAATTTGTTGTGAAAAACACTACTTATATATGAATAAATAGATATTTTTTCTTATGAATAAATAGATTAGTGGGTTTTTTTTTTTATCAAAAAACTTTATTTATGCGAGTACTGTTTATTATTGGCAAGAAAAAAAAATTTGTGGCTCTTTAAAAGCTTTGAAATTTTATAAATTGTAATTTTTGACTCTTCCGACTCAAAAGGTTGCCGACCCCTGGCCTATCCGGTTCATCGAGAACATGATGCAAATGAATTCAAACAAGCTTTCGAGGATTAATGGGCTCTATCCTATGGAGCATAGTTTACTTTTGGGCTGTTGAGGTGCTAGGGGTTACCCTGACGTAGCTCTCGGCAAACTGCGTGCTTTGAAATAGACCATCCTAATTGTGCAATACTTATAACATCATGTCATCTCCCCTTTTGAAAGCGATAAGGAGTAGATTTTCACCTCATTGCATCTCAACATTGTCTCTGTAAAGTGTTTTGGACAATCGCCATTACTTTATGTATCACCCTTCACACCAGACATTATATCCCTCAAAAACGCCCAATCTCTGCTACTTTGTGAGATTTTCAACGGTTATACCTAAGCCAGAATTCTGTAAACTGGCTATGTCCGCAGATGACACAGCTGTTATTGCACAGCACAAGACACCAAACTCCGTCGTTGCTTTGCTCAAAAATTATATTTCTCGCTTGGAAAGTTGGTTGACCACCTGGAAGATCAAAGTTAAATCATACTAAAAGCGCGTGCCACCTGTTTACTCGTAAAAAGAACGTTGGTTCACTGTTGAATGTCACTCTTTTGGCCAGCCAGTCCCCTGGGGTACTGAATACAAATACCTGGGGTTAATTTTTGACTCTAAATTAACCTACAATACCCACTTTACCAAAGTAGTTACCAAAGCAACTGCTGCTAGCGTTAAGCTAAAAACCTAATTTCTCGAAAGAGCAGGCTAACGATCAGATACAAGGTTTTGCTCTATAAATCAATCCTTCGACCCATTCTCTTATATGGATGTCCTGTTTGGGCGTCCTCCTCAATCGCAAATCTCGAGAAGCTCCAAGTTTTTCAAAATAAACTGATAGCTATGATAGTAAACGCCCCGTGGTTTGTTAGAAGGAAACAACTCCACAGAGACCTAGATATAGATCCTATTATGGAGTATATTTTCAAAATTTCGAAATCTTTTCACTCTAAATGCCCTCAGATCCGCAACGAAGCGATCAGTCAAATACCTGTGTACCATCCAGGGGTGGCTGGTTCCAGGAAGAGACCCAGAGCTATCTATGATACTCACTGGGGATCTTTCTCGGCATTGAAAAGGCACTGTGGAATTTATTCTACAACTGCCGATTCTACCGCTGTGGCTGTTGTCTAGTCACTACGATCACTTCAAGCGAATCTGAGCTGCTATTTTTGACATTTAAATCTTATTTATTTGCTACGATGTGCAACTTAAATTAGAACATGGCTATCTGACTTCTTAAGCTGTAATTTTAAATTTTAATTTTTAAATTTTTAATGGTTCACTCTCATTTAATAACTTTTAATTTTTTATTTGTTTGTATACTTTAAAATAATTCCACTTAATCATCTTAACAGCTTTTGGTTTGTATCTTTCTGACTTTGGTTAGGTTTTTGAATCTGTTTTAGAAGGACTGATGGCGCCATCTGTCGGTGAGCCAGTCATCTAAACTTTTATTTATCACATGTAAACTTTGTGGTGTTTTGCAACTTGTATGTAGCACTGGATTCATTTATGCTTAATCTTAATTTCTTTGTTTTATTTTTATTATATCTTAAATTTTGTTTTAACTTTAACCTTTATTTTTGGGCATCGTCAACGGACTCCTAATTGTACCGATAGCTTTAGCTTTTTCGATCTCCTGCTTTAATTGTTCTAAAGCGGGAGATGTTTTTCTTAAATGTTTAACTCTTTTATCTATTTAATCATTACTATTCATTAATTTTAAGCAACTTATTTTTATGCTAATGTTTTAACTAAATTAAGATTGGAGGTATTGTGGTTCTTAAAACCACCTAGGAACTCCGTAACCGATACGCCCGTTGCCCGATTATTAGACCATTATGTAATAGAACGCCTATTTTCGAACGCCGGACGCCACTATTTTCCATACAAGTTACTTTAAATCGAATAAAACTCTATTTTCCTCAGTTACATAACTATAAATGCATATTCTAAGATATTTTAAAAAACTGGAATAATGAAACGATCTCGTGCAAACGTGACACTCTGTACTGCCAGGTGGTTTTTGTAGACCGAATAAATAAAACACCCAAATGCTGCAGTGTGAGAATTCACTCATAAATATAAGAAAAATAGACTCGGAGAGGTTTGTTTCATTTTGAAGGGTTCGCGTCTCTGCTTGCAGCAAAGATTTCCCGAAGAAACGCCGGCAGAGATGGACTTCATTTTTTATTTACCTTACGTAAAGATAGCTTTTGCTTTTTTTTTCTCTTCATTCCAACAAATATTTCTTCTTGTCAAACAGAGGGTGTGCTCGAAAGGGCGTTCCTCTGCCCTTTGTTCGAAAAATAAAAAACGCCTGTTTTGTGGAGTTTTTTTTTTTATTTTTATTTCTTTTGTTGTTTATTTGATAAGAATGGGTTAACCAAAGAATTGGAAAATTTACCCTATTGTTCTATTGCTATTCTGTGTGCTTCGGCTAATGGGTTTCCAGGCAATGAGTCGGGACAAGCATACAGTGCAAAATTTCATATTTAGTCTCATGAATTTGATAATTTTACTCATGAATAATCATTTTTTATGTTATATCTCATTTTTTTCATTAAAATTTTTATTTATATTTTGATAATTTTGCACATGAGCATTTATTCTTTATATTTAGTCTCATAAATCGGATATTTTGGCGCATGAGTATTCATTTTTTTATAATTTAGTCTCATAAATTTGATATTTTTACTCATGAATATTCATTTCTTATATTCAGTCTAATGAATGTTTTTACTATATAGTACATAGTATTTTACAATTTACTATATAACTACACTCAAGAGCCAAAACATTATGACCGCCCCCTACATTTTGCAATGAACTCGCCTGGAGGACGTGGAAGGCACGTAATCAGGTGGAAGTGGTATTTAACTGGTATTAAGTGGTGGTATTAATCCATGCCAAGGTGGGTTGGAGCTGTGTTGCGTGCCAAAGGTGGGCCAACTCGTTATTGACAGGTGGTCATAATGTTTTGGCTCTTGAGTGTATATTTTTACTCTTGAACATCCATTTTTTTTTAATATTTAGTTTTTATGAATTTGATATTTTTGCACATGAGTATTTAATTTTTTATTATTTAGTCTCATGAAATTGATCTTTTTACTCGTGAATATTCATTTTTTATATTTAGTCTCATGAATTTGATATATTTGCCCATGAATATTCATTTTTTTATATGTAGTCTCATAAATTTGATATTTTTGCACAATAAGTATTCAATTTTGATATTTATGAATCAAAATTGAATTATGTATTAATTAGTATTACTCTATAATTTACTTTAAATGTATTCCTCTCTGAATAAAACTACATTACCATTTGCAAGGGGTAAAAATGGTTGACTGTCTTTCCTCTGTCTGGTGACAGAATATATTTCAGAATCGGTCTATTCAAATTCGTATATATGAAATAAGAAACTTTCGCGTCATAAAGTTAAATTCAACACCTGCTAAGCCCATTATTTCCCGACTCACTCTAGAGGATATTTTCACCTGGTATTTTTCGAATTCCAGACTGTTCCCATTAGGCCGTCTGAACCGTTTGAAACGAATCGGAACAACCATTTCAAGTTCAGTTCTAGTCGCCATCACAAGAGACCGATCATAGACGCTATTTTTTCGGATAAAATGGGAGGCAGTTCTGGGAATAATGTCTAAACTGTTTAATAGCGTAGTTTATGGCTCTTTATCGAAAATAAATAGTTGCAAAAACGAGACGGTTGTTCATACGTTTTATCAGTTTATTTCACCATAAAGTTTGGTTTTTCTAAACTAAATAATTTCGAAATTTTACATTCTCTAAGACATAGTAGTGACTACGATTTTGCATTTTTAATACGCTTTGATCAATTACTTCGTGCAATTTTAAAACTATTACATTCTTTGAATAAATGAATTTTAATTATTTTGAAACACGAGTCATAAAAAATATTTGCAAATGAATAATACATCCAGTTTCTTTCGAACTATTTTAAGAAATCACATAAATGATATTGCAGAAATTGTCATTCAAAAATCAATAAAGATCGAAAGAATCGAAACACGATTTCCAGTTCAACTCCTTGGAACGAATCGAAAGACAGATTTCTAGTTTAATACTAAAACGAACTTCTTATAAAAGCTATAATCAGTATTCATACTGCAATATCATAAAAATTCGTGGTTCAATAACGTAAAAAAAATTACAATTAGATGTCTTTTTTGTTCAGAAAATTCTTTAATTATTCTGTTTATGTGCCTTCTGTTGTTGTCATTGTATATCTTGAAGAGTACAAGAAAATCAAATAGCATGGTACTCCCGAATATTGGCTGTGTTGATTGCCAGATCGGAGTGTAAATCCTCTTCCGAGAGATGGTCCGGACATTGCATGGCGGCTGCAACAGCTGGCCAATCAAAGACGTGATAAGGAGTCAGCTCGACATCAATGCATTTGCCATATTTTTAACGTGATCAGTAGAATTTTTCATATTTTTGTTGTGTTTCCTCCTTAGTCTTGTGAGGCTTTAGACTTTTAGTTTTGAAATTTGATATTTAGCTTTGGTCTTAGAAGGAATTCAGAGTTTAGATTTTGCCGAGGCATTACCTCTGCAAGGAAAACAAGAATAAGAATGGCAACCTGATCCAGACTTCTAGTATTCTTCGCCCCAAACAATCTGCAACTTCAATAAATTCCAAATCCGCATGAGCAGGCATCCATTGTAGGATACACATTCTGTGCAAGCAGTGGATTTTTCTAAAAGACATAAAATATTCAAGATTATACTTGAGAAATCTTTGTTAAGATCCTATAAGGCAGACCTTTAGTTAGTGAAGATAGTAATTCCATCCATTTGTTGGGATGGAGGTAAACTCATAATAGGCCTTAATTGCCTTTTAAATGGCCAGCAGTTCACCTATGAAGTTTGATGCAACTTTCTCAGCTTCGGCAGCAATTTAGTGCTTTTGGTTCAACTGACACTTGCGAATCGTTTTTTTTTCGAAAATGTTGTTAACCCAACTCAAAACAAGCTCAAATAACCTGCAACACCCATTACGATGTGCCAATACCCAAATGGAGATCGATTTGAAGAAGCTAAGTTAAAGAGTGGAGAAACACATATCGCACTCTTAAAATAAATCTTTTTTAAAGATTTCATTTTTTTTATTTCGTTTATATTTATAGATATTAGTATCATTATTATTATATTATCTATGCTTACATGTAAGAATAATAGTAACTCCAAAAAAAAAAAAAAATGAATACAGTGGGTCTAATTTTAATATGGGGATACATAATTTTATAGGCGGCCCGTGGAGTTTGGAAATGCATCCTAAGTGGCCCGCAAGATCATTTGGGTTGGCCATCCCTGGTGTAGGCAGGGATGTGATTGTGTGATGAAAGGGAATTTATTATTTTGATCCTTAATTCATAATTTAGTTTCTTTGTTTTTAGTTATATTAAACTATCAAATCATTAAGAATGACATTTTTATGAGAATTTTTTTCAATATTTTTAATTAACATTCGTATAAGAATGCTATAAGAAATATTCATAAAAATTTCTTTAAATTTATATCGAAAATTAGATGCACTGCCATTTATAAATCAGTAATTATGAACAACGTAACGGCTGAAAGGAATAATAAAGAAAACTCTATTAAAACTACATTTAAAAATAATGAAGTGTCTTTACGATTTGCTTTTCATACATTTGAACCACTTCTGGTAAAGTTTTGACGAATGAGTAAAACCTGTCACTGTCATTCATTTTTTGCAAATGATCTTGTCCTGCAGTTTTCAAAAAGTAGGAAAAAAAGTAAATGAAACAAAGTGAGTAGTGTGGGGTTTGAGGGTTGATAAATCTAAACTTCCCCCATGCTGTCAGCGCAATAAGGATCCTCTTATGAATGTGTTTTGTTTTCCTTAACCTAAATAAGTTGGTTTTCGATCCGTTGAGTTCTCTTAGTTTTTCAAACGTAACTTGGCGTTCTTTCAGTTGTCTTTTGAATTCTGGAAAATTGGATGCCATTTCGGTTGACAGCCATACCTGAAGATGACACGACCACGGAGAAAAAGTGACATCGTTTTCTTCAGTGAGGATACTGGATGTTTGCTGAAGTGGTATATTGGGCGAATAGAAGAATTGCTGATACTTTTTTTACTGTTTTTCAATTTTTCTTTAGGGATTTTTTTGAGAGGTAAAGCTGAAAGTGACTTTAGTATAAATAATATTATAATAAGGATCTTAGTAAGAAGAATAGAAGAAAGAAAATTTTTTTCTGTTTTCTAGACACTGTCCATAATTTATAGGACCCGAGGCCCGCCTTGAATATTTTACCGGCTCGTGAGTTGTATCACACTTTTACACAATATATTTCTTTTATAATGACTAAAGGGGTGAAAACCAATGTATTCAAAAAATACATTATACGCGCATCCATCTATTCAAAACTCGAAATAATGAGAAAAACGAACTTCGATTTTAAATTAACCCTTTGTACTCGATGGCTCCGGAGCGGAGCCACTTAAATTATTTCATTATTAAATTATTTATCATTTTCTAAGTCGCATGTAAGTTTGATATACACATTATTTATATTGTTATTTGCATTGTCTCCATAGCGGAGACCTCGGGCTTGAAGACAAATTTTAAATGACTCGAGTGCAAAGGGTTCCTATTCTTGCGAATACGGACGGAAAGTGCCTGTTTTATTGATGAATTTACAGTTATGAGTTCGCAGAATATAATTGAATTATTCCGCGAAGTCATGAGGCGCACATCTTGGAATTTCTCATATAATAGTTCTATGTTTCCCTTTAAGTGATCTCAGTGACCATCCCTAGATACGCACAGTTGACTGTTGATTTTTCATTACAATGTCCATAATTTTATGGATAGTAAAATATTTGACAAATATTTATTAAATTTTAATTTGAATCATTAATAATAGAAATTAAATTATCTTTCACAGGTGCTGTTCTATATTTAAATATTCTAAATATATTAGTATTCTATCTTAAATATTAAATAAATACGACTGATAGAAATCGACACAAGGAAAAACAAAGCTCACGTGATATTCTGAAAAACGTTATCCAATATCGTTGACGAAATACATTTTTTTCAAAAGTATAAAGAAAATTCTTTTGAAATCATTTCGTGAATGAAAGGTTACAACTCAAAACTTGAAACAAGAATTTCACTTCTTTTAGCTTTTCTTCTTTTAGAACTTAGCTTCTTTTTGTTCATACATACGAGTTACTGTATTTTTATTCCATGATTTCAATTGATTTTTGGAGAAAAAGAATTCCCTCTTTCAATTTAATATTTCCATGTTTACCTACACTATTCCTTCTTATTTTCCAGAAAAATATCCATTTCAGAAATATTTTTAGAAAAAAATTAGAAATGGTATAAAATTGTTCTTTTCATGTGCCATGAATCTTTAAAGAATTGAGATGTTCTACAATTCAATTTTGCCAAACAGAACTTCTTTTCTTTTGCACTAGTCACAATAAAAAAGAGTTGCAAAATATTTATTTTTAAATCACATTTAAAGAAGAGCATAAACAAACATTTTATTTGAGAAAAGCAATGTTCAAATAACACCAAACAAGCTGGAAGGCATTAAAGCACGACCTCATTTTGAAAATCTCCCCCGACGCCTACTTGTCAGGCTAAAAATGAAACCATTTCATTTTTTGTCGGATTCTTTTTGGCAACTCTAGTTCTTTCTTTTAGGGTTAATAGTTTGGTGCTAAAAAGATTAGAACTTCTTTCGAAACCGATCTCGTGGCCTGCGACACCAGATAAGACTATGCGAGAAATTTCATTACCATTTAACTCGGAGCTCAGAAAGAGTTTTCTTCGCTCACAGAATACTCTGGATTCTTTTCTTAGAAGAGAAAATACATCAACGTTACTCTTTTTATTTTCCCTTTTTGTTAAAGTTGTTGAAGGAAAAAACGACTTCTCAATCGGTTTTAAAAATGTCGCGTCCTAATTTGGAGTTTCAAAAGGATTAGAGTTCTCGGCAAAGATGGATTCTTAACAAATACAATGCAAGATTATTTCAGCATCGGAATTTCGTTTTTGTTCGTTAGTTAATGTAGATAATTGTCATAGGTAGCTTATTCAGATTCGTTTAAAGAAAAAAAAAAAAATTAGTTTCAAACTTTAATTGTATTCATTTTTAATTAATTATTAATCAAATTTTAAGTGAACTTACATGAAAATGAATGCTTCGTTTGATGTTTAAGTGTTTGTTTCCCTGACATGAAAATGGAAACGAAATACTACCCAGATTATAAACTTATCAACAAGTTCTAGATGAAGTTACTAGTTGCTTATGGCAAGAAGCCTAAAACTCGTGCCCGCTAAAATGCCCTTCAACGGGAGCGTCGAGGTCTCAAGCGTCAACAGGATATCAACCCTCACGATGACAATATTAAACACACGAAATGTGTTCAAAATCCTTCTCTTTACTCTACCTCCTGTTCTTGTCATCTCAAGGATACTTTTAATTCGTCCTCTTCAGTTACTCCTTCCTACTCTCATTGCTTCTTGAACAATACTCATTCCGATTTAAACGACTACTCTCATGAGAAACAGTGGCTCAAAGTCGAAGAACGTTTCTTAAAATCAAATTGCAATAATTTTCTCTGTCGACTTGGATGAAGCTGACTTTTGTGAAACGTGCAGCGATCATATTCGTAAACGCAACGTTGAAAATCTTGCAGCCAATTATGGCTTTCGACATCCTGAGCAACCCTCCTGTTTGCCTGAGTTGAATGACTTGGAAGAGCGTCTCGTTGCTCTTCGTACCCCTTTCATGCAAATACGAGAGCTTGGTTGGGATCGTGAATATGGTATCAAGGGATCCGTTACGAACGTTCCTAACGACTTGCACAAATCGGTCGACTGTCTTCGTCGCAATATAAACGATTCAGCCATTATCTAAAGACAAGTTCTATCTAAAGACAAGACAGAAAAAAAAAATGCATATACCAATAATGCAAGTACCCATAATACCAAATACAAAAAAATGCAAACACCAAAAATGCAGATACCCATGGGTAAACTGTACATTGGCATTAGACGATTACAATTTTTTTTTTTTTTCCTTTTCTTCTCAGAATCCTATTTTACCACTGTATTAAAGTATCAAATATACAGAATCAATTTTTTTCAATTTATTTTTATTGAAACCAAAATTCAATAAAGTCTTTTGCCCTTCTGTTCAATGCGCCCTATTTACTTTAATGCATCGCTTACACAAAAGGGTTTTCTAAACTAATTCGTGCTGAATAAACAATTTTATTTCATTTTATATTTCATAGAATTATAAATTATAAAATTAATAAGGAATTTAGAAGGACGAACTAGTAGTACAATAATTTTGAAAAATTATACTATTATCACAATTTTAAAAATTATTAAATTGCAATTACAAAATGTTTCCTAAATACAAATAAAAATTTGATATTTTATCTACACGTTAATAATTAAGAATAACTTTTCTAATAATATTTTATCCCTTATGAAAGTAACTATTTTATTCCTTTAAAAAAATGGTGCTTCATGGGCGCTTTAGAGTTCAGTACCTTTGGTTTCGAGTCCCAATGATGTTATGGGTGTTTGTGAGCTTGAAGTTCGGAAGGAAGAGCTTGGGTGTTTGTTAGTTCTGGATCCAATTTAAACAGTAGGTCCCAATAAAATTCGTAGACCGTTGCGGTCATAGTGTGACTCGTGTACCTTCAAGCTACACGGGCTATGGGCGTACCTGTTACGGAGTTCCTATGTGATTTTAAGAACCACGAAAACCTCCGCATCTTAAAGTAGTTAAAATATTTGCACAAAAATGAAGTTGCTTAAATTGAAGAGTAGTAATGAAAAAGAAAAATAAAGAATTTAAGATAAAAACATCTCTTGCTTGAGAGCAATTAAAGCAAGACACCGAAAAAGCTAAAGCTATAGGTACAATTAAGAGTCCGTTGACGATGCCCCCCAAAAAAAAAAAAAATAATAATAACAATAAATAGAATAAAAATAAAATAATTAAAAGTTAGCATAAGTAAAAACAAGCTATAGAATAAATTAAAACTAATAACAATTAAAAAGTTAAAGACCAGATAGCTACTATTTAGATTAAGGTGACACATCGTAGCAATTAATTAAAATTTAAAAGCCAAAAATTGCAGCTCAGATTCGCTTGAATTGATTAACGTAGCAAGACTCAAGCCACAGCAGTAGAATCCATCGCCGAGGAATAAATTCCCCGACGTTTCTCAAGCTGCACGTGCCCCTGGGTAGTGCTCAGTGAGTGATAGCGGTGCAGCCCTTGCTGATGGCACAAAGATGAATTGTCTCTGTATTGCCAGCTGCTTTAGAACAACAACTTGTTATAAAATTATTAACGAGTGTAGAATGATAAAATACAAGTACACTAACATTGCAGTTTAAAAACGATCAAATTGTAATTAAAATAATATCCTAAATACAAAAGCAAAATTCGTTATTTTATGTAATCTGAATAATAATTATAAGAATAACTTTTTAATAATATTTTGTTTACTCTAACAGTACCTATTCTATTTTTGTTAAATAGAAATAAAATCTACACATTTATTTGGTTTAAAGTGAAATGTCAATTTCATTATATTGATAGGTACGATCGTGATTATTATGATTTCAGATCACGATAACCACTCATTTTCAATTCAACTTCTATTGATCTGTATGAAATTTCGACTGCTTGACATTGAGTTAAGGAAGTAATAAATATTAGACCACGAAGTGATTTATTGTGTGGAAAATAAGTGGCCTCATCTACTCATTTCGCTGCGCTATTTTGCATAGAGAACGTACTTTGCAAAACGAACCGCTGAAATTGCTTTCGAAATGCGACATTTAAAGAGATGATTCATTCTTCTTTGTCTTCATTTCTAAACTCTTCTTTTCGAAAGCAATTTTCGTGCTTTCCCCCTCCCCCTCTAATCGATGTCTTATTAGGATTGACCAAAGAAAGAAAGAAAGAAGAATACAGTTACAGATTCGTTAAAAACTACTTACGTTTTATAAATGATTTTGAGCAGTTGTCATTGAAGACGATCCTCTTTTCTTCCTTAATGACTTTCTGGGAAGTTTTAATGTCTGGATTGTCATTCGTGTCGATTGTTATTCGTGTGGACGATGCCTCTCAGGATGATTAAGTACGGCATTCGAAAAAAATGACGATTAAACAAATGTATTTTACTGGATTAATGGTTTTTCAAGAAAGATGATGGATCGTTCATTTCATTCATCTTTGTCTTTGGACATCGTTCTGTTTCGTTAAATTTTTTTATTTAATATTTATTAATGGATATATAGATAGGATTGAATTTAATAATGGTTATAGTTGGTTAGGATGAGGGCCATTTGGGTCTATTTGAGCAGAAGATTTAAATGGCTGTTCTTTGAGGTGTTAGGGAAAGTGATTGAAAAGAAATTTATAAATACTATCAAGACGTAGATATTATAAAATTTACACATGTCCGTTAAATTAAGGATAATGAAGTTCAGGCAAAGAAAGAGACAGAAGCAAAACAAATTTGACTTATTTGTAAAGTCTATTTATTAAAAAAGTAAAAAAAAGATGCTATATGTTTGACATAATTAATAAAAATTGCGATTTTTTTTACTCCCTGGAGCAAATTTCAAAAAAGAACCTATTTACAAAAAACAGTATAACAGGGTTAGTATTATGATTAATATGGAGTATGTCTCCCTGTGCCATAACTATGTGGTTATTGCACTGAAAGGCTTTTAAAGCGCTTGTGAACAATTTTACTTCTTTGCCACCATTCTTATATACCCCTCTCTTTTACTCTCGTCATTGTGACGTACTATCCGCGCCATCTGGTGGTTTCCTGTAATTTGCATATTCTTTTTCAAGATGTGTGTAATAATTCTACAGGTGAAATTTTTATTTTAGAGTTCAATTTCTGTGTGATTCTGAATTATCCTTAATTTATGGACATGAGTGTATATAATATCTAGGTCTTGAATACTTTTCCGGCCGAGAGATTTATCACACTTTTACAAAATATATTTATTTTATAATGTATATTTAGGGCGAAGATCACCGTTTATTTGCCAGCTGCATTAGAAGAAATAATTTATATTTTTGTATTTATAAAATATATTTTGTATAAATATATATTTTTAATGTATATTTTAAATAATATTTATTTGTTTATTTTATATATATTGTATAAATTTTTTTATTTAATATTAATGGATATATCGAAAGGTTTGAATTAATAATGTTTATATTTGATTATCATGTGATTTTTAAAGAGATCACTTTTAAACTAAAGTACTTATCAAAAATGCTTTAAAAAATTTACATTTTATTTTTGCGCTTAAAAATTTCGTATCAAAAACAATGAAAAAAGTGGAAGTATTAATGATATTGAATTGTTTCAAAAGCATAACCCTTCATTCTCATGTTTTAATATAATTATTTTTATGTATTGATCAAGTAATAGACAATATTACTCAAAATTGAAATAAGGCTCAAGTCTGGTTACAAAATATCGGGAAAATAATCGATTCATTTAAACGTTTATAAATTACATTTCAAAATTTTCGTATGGGTGTTAGTTTTTATTTCTATTTATTTAGTTTAAGGTGAATGTCAATTTCATTATATCGATACATACGATTATAATGACTATGATTTCAGATAACGATTACCACTTATTTCCAGTGCAACTTCTATTGATCAGTAGGAATTTCGGATCATTAAAAATAATCAGTTGTTTGCTTGACATTGAATTATGGAAGTCCTGAAATATTAGACCACGAAGTGATTTATTGTGTGGAAAATAAGGGGTCTCATCTACTCATTTCTCTGTGCATTGAGAACGTAATTCTTCACAAAAAAAAAAAAAAAAACGAACCGCTGAAATTGCTTTCAAAATGAGATATTTAAGGAGATTCATTCTCGTTTGTTTCATTTCTGAACTCTTCTTTCAGCAATTTTCGTCCTTTTCCTACTCTAATCGATGTCTTATTAGGATTGACCAAAGAAAGAAAGACGAATACGGTTACAATTTCGATTAAAATTACTTAACGTTTTATGAATGATGTTGAGCAGATGTCATTGAAGACAATCCCTCTTTTCTTCCTGATGACTTTCTGGAAGTCATCAGGAAGATGTCTGGAGGGGATGTCTGGATTGTCATTCGTGTCGTCTCATGTTACTTCGGTAGTGCATGGATGATGTCCCAAATCCATGGGTGGTTTTCCACGGAACCATTGAGTAGGGCATTCGAGACAAAAATTGTATGATTCAATAAATATATTTTATTAGATTAATGGTTTTTGTAAAAAGATGATTAATAGTTCATTTCATTCATCTTTGTCTTTGGACATAGCTTTTGCTTCGTTAACATTTTTTATTTAATATTAATGGATATATCTATAGGATTGAATTGAATAATGGTTATATTTGGTTACGATGTGATTTTTTTAAAGAGATCAGTTTTTAAACTAAAGTACTTATCTAAAATTTCCTTAAAAAGATTTGCGTTTAATTTTTGGGCTTAAAAATTTCGTATCAAAAACAATAAAAATGGTGGAAGTATTAATGATATTGAATAAGCGATTGTGCGAATAGTTTTCAAAAGCATAACCTTTCATCCTCATGTTTTAATATTATTTTTCAATTCCTTCTATTACCACACACTCTCCCTATATATATCTTGTTCAAATTGTCAATCGTTCATAAAACATTTTTTATTCATCCACCCAAGTTCAAACACATTTTTGAAACTTGTAATATATGACACTGGATGTTAATACAGTTTTTCAAATATTAATATATTCATTAAACTTAATTAATTAATTTTAGTTTTTTTTAGATTTAAGTTGCATGTATCAAATAATAGATGGCACCCGATGGAAGAGGAAAATTTAAATTTTATTCAATTATTGTTATTTCAATCTTATTTGACTTTCTGCAATATACTAAAAAAAAAAAAAGTAAGAATTGACTTAAATTTTTTTTTTTATATTACTTGTTTTTATGGATTGATCAAGTAATAACAATATTACTCAAAATTGAAATAAAGTTCATCTACGGTTACAAAGTATCGAAAACTAATACATTCATTAGGATATTTATAAATTATATTCATAAAATTTTCATATGGGTGTTAGTCTTTATACCAGCCAACGGCCATACCATGCTGAATATACCGGTTCTCGTTAGATCACCGAAGTCAAGCATCATTGGGCGGGGTCAGTACTTGGGTGGGTGACCACCTGGGAACACCGCGTGCCGTTGGCATTCACAAATTTGAGACCTGAATGGCCGAGTGTCTAGCGCTCGGTGCCACAGGTTTCGGGTTCGAATCGCCATGCCATCGAATTTCGGTGCCATGGATGTTTGTAGTGGTTTGGAATCCACTTTTTAAGCCGTAGGTCCCCGGTCTCCTATGACTGTAAGAGCGTCACGGAGCCAAAGTCAGACTTCTACCTACGGGTGCTCCATCACAACAGAAGCTGCTTCCTTCCCCTTCAATCATGAGTACGTATGGATTCGTGGGCTTGGCCAGCCAAGTGGGATAAGAAACATCAACAACAAGTCTTTATACCTTTAATTGAAATTATATGCTTAAATGAATAAAAATAACAAAATGAATAAAAAGCAGATTAAAAACAAAAAGTGAAAGAAATATTTATTTTCGTTATAAATCCAAAATAACACATCATTCACTAAATATAGTGTTATTTTAGAATTGTAACATTTTAAGTTTATCACACAGCGAATTCCTTAACGATTAGCTATTTCAACCAATTTTAATCACTATTATAAAAAAAAATTGTATGTTTCCAGAAATTTAAACACCAGCCTATATATCAAACTCTGCCTAAATCTTTATTGAAAATAATTTTCAAACTCAATCCGGGCATTCCCCTTTGTTCGGAATCCACGTTAAGCTGTAAGTCCCGGTCTAATGAGCCCAAAGTGTGCACAAAATGACCGTAGGGCGACAAACCAAAACAGAATATTTTCCGTAATTGTATGTATTAATAGATTTAAAAGAATGTGTGAAATAAATGAACTAATTAAATAATTTTAGTCACATAAACAATGCATTAATAAATTTCAATGTTATGATACAATCACAAGACTTAATTTATTATATTTATGCAAATTATATTTATTAAATTTAAAACCTTTAAACTTTAAATTTTTAAAAGCTATATTGATTATAATTTTTTAAATATGAACGAATTACAATACATTAAAAATATGTTTATAAAATAAATAATTTAAAATATATTTATTTTTTAATATTATTGATGAAAGCTACACTCTACTCAACTTCAATACCAAAAACGTAACATTTTAATTATTGTGCAGTCACAACCGAAACAATTCCATTTAAAGATGACGTTCCTTTAAGACAATAAACGTGAACATAAAGACTTGAGTGCATTTCAAACGCTGCCATTACATCCTGCCATAACGAACAAGAAGTCTCGTTCCTGCGAATTTAAACTGTAACGAAGCGTCCATAAAAATTCTCGTTCACTCATGGCAACACTCGAAGCCGTGTTTCTTCCTGAGCGACTGTACCACGCATCGCAGAGCTCCAGCGTCACTTCCTGTCCATAGCGTATGCGTCGATAAAACAATCGCATCGGGCCATAAATTCGCTCTGTTATCAACTGAAAGTGACACTTGTGACGCAATATCCGCTTCCGCCGCGAACTCATTGCCCACTTCCGTTGTATCCTCACCCGGGGAGAAATAACCATTCAGGAAAATTTGCAAAATTATATCATTGATTTAGAAAAATGGCTCATTAACTTGAAGATAAAATTAAATGTAAACAGGATTGAAGCAGTTCTTTTCACTTGCAAAAAATGCTATAACCCTCCTAATGCTATAACCCTCCTATAATTATATCGCCTGGTCTAAAGAAACTAAGTACTTAGGAATTATACTTGATAGTAAACTTAACTACAGATCGCATATTTACAACCTTAGAAATAAATTCAATACTCAATTTAGAATTCTCTATCCTTTAATCAATAGAAATTCAGCTTTACCTCTTAATCTCAAAATTCTAATATATCTCTCTTATCTTCGTCCAGTATTAGCTTATGCAAGCCCAGTTTGGGGTTCTGTCGCACGTACAAATTTTGAAATTATTCAAAAGGCTTGAGAACAAAACTCTCAGAATGTTAACGAAATCACCCTGGTGCTTTCGTAATGACGATATTAGACGAGCTCTCTCGATTCCAAGTTTAAGACAATTTGTTCACAAAATTTCTACTCAATTCTATAATGATATGCGAAACATCAATAACCCTGTATTAAATATCCTACAAGATTATGATATTTCTTCCCGCAAACATAGCAAAAGACCTCGCACTTCTCTAAATATTTTTAATTAATTCCTTACAACTGCCTAGATGAAAAAAAGTTCGCTTTTCTCCTAAGATCATTCTGGGTTATTACATGCAACTGATTTCATCAACATCTACATTTTGAAATTTTTGATATTTTTCATTTTATAATTTTATTGAATAAATAATTCTCTTTTTAAAAAAGGGCATTTAATTATCTATTTTGCTTATTAACTCAAAAGGGCATGAGACCACCACTATGTTTCAACACTTTACAAAGAAGGAGCTAGTGGCCGCTAAGCGGCCAAGGATCTCCGTAATAATCTACACTATCAAAAAAAAAAAAAAAAAAAAAAAGGGATAAATAATTACTCCGCCATCGATGAGTCTCTCCCGGTGTCCCCGCGGATTGTAATCGGACGGAGGCAGTCCTTCCCGCTAGGGATTTAAATTCAATCAGAAATTTGAGAACCTTGAGTGTGCGCCCTCGGAAACGTATCGCACGGGATCTCTGCGGAGGGCCGGAAAGATGGCAGAGATGTTAATGCCAACTTATGACGATTGATTAAGGTGTATTCAGGGACATTTTTTCTTTCTTTCTAATGCAGCTGGCAAACACATAGACAGCTTGGTCTTGATGCCTTAAGGCAAGCGCTGCGCAGACTTTACTCACTTTGCATTACCCAGAGGACGCGTGTAACTTGAAAATAAGCCACGGACGCGGAGTAACAATGCCCCGCAACACTCTACGATCCGATTAGGACCCGGAACCTACGATTTAAAGTTGATTCCGAACCACTACACAACATCCATAATAACGCCGAGACTCGAACCCGGAACCTGTGGTATCGTGCGCCAGAGCGCTAGCCACTCGGCCATTCAGGTCCCGTTTTGAGGGTCATTAGGTGAAGGAAACGGATTTCCATTTTTATGGGTCAAGTGTGACCTTTTCTTTCTAAAACTTTATTATGTTTAAATCTTAGAAACAATTAGAAGGATATTCAAAAATTTTAAAATATATTTGGAATCATGATTTTTGCATTTTATCTCTTATATATCATGATAGCCGAGTGACTAGCGCCTGGAGCTTTGTCCACGGGTTTCTGATTCGAATCTCTACGGGGCCATGGATGATTGTAGTGGTTACGGATCCACATTAAAAAACGTAATTGTCTATCTAATATGGTTGCTGAACTTTGGGCGTAGTGCTGACAACCCTGCCTCTTAAAATCACATCATCTCCTATCTCGTAATCGGCCAGTAGGCAGTCGGCTTTGGCCCACCAAGGGACTGTTGCGCCACTGATGATGATATATCATCATAATTTTAATATAATCGATTGATTTCTAGACACAAAATTACAATACCTCGAGCTGAATTTGCCCCTATTCAGTTTGGGAGTGATATTGGTGGGGGAAGTCATAGAGTTAGTCATGGGAGACTGGAACCTACTGCTGAAAGTGGATTCCGAACCACTACAAACATCAAGGCACAGCCGGGAATCGAACTCGAAACCGGTGTCAATGAGTGCCAGAGTGCTAGATACTAGGGCATTCAGGCCCCTATTTCGAACCCCTCACAAACATCCATCCCATCTCCAGGATTCGATTCTGAATCCTGTGGTACCAAGTGCCAGATCGCTGGACAATTGGCCATCAAGCCGCCACTCAAAAGAGTAGACCGATAATCACTGTACTTCATTGTACATGGAATCAACCTTCATGAGTAAAAAAATGACGAGGAGATGAGTGATCTCAGAATCATTCAGTTTTATGAGTGGACATGGCCACTTTAATTCTTATTTAAACCGATTTAAATTAGGTACAACTGATCTGTCAAACTTCAATGCAGGTGGAGTACCGAATGTCAATCGCATTTTTAATAATACCAAATTTGTAATTTTGTTATTTAAATCCTTTATCTATCCTACTTTTATTTCATTTCTCTTTTGTAATGTCATGTGCAGTTTTTAAATTTACAATATAATAGAAGTATAGGTAAAAATCTAGAATCCTGCACCCTTTGTGCCAAATGCATCGCCAGGATGACAAATAAACATAATAATGAATACAGCAGTTCTCGTGCTGTATTCATTAGTTTCTCAGGTACTTACGTATTAACGATATCTTGGCGACAGTTGCGCCAATAAACAAGATCACACGCGCCAACCGCAGCTACAGATTTGGCGGTTTTTAAGTGGTTATAATCTACACTTAAAATTTTTGTTCCAAATAATAAAATATATAAAACACTTCATTTAAAATCAAAACGCTTTTCAAAATTCAAAACACTTAAACAAACAAACAAACTTTCATCAATTTCCACAATGCAATCTCTGGTCCACCTACCTTCTTTTTGGTTTATTCTCCATATCCAAGGCACATAATTCACGCATGTAATTGTTCCAATCTATAACAGTTTTATCCGATAAATCAAGTTGCTTTTTCACAAAATTTAATCGACGTCAACTCATCGCACCAGCACTATATGAATCTGAAAGCTGTACAAAAATGGATTCCCTCAAACCAGTTGTCTTTTCTTAGTGATAAGCACACTGACTGAAAGTGCATTTCCAAAACACGTTTACCAAAATAGAAGTTTCATGTCATGGGAATTGGGATATTTTCGATGTTTTGGTAAAATATTTTGCCCTGAAAAATAAATTGCATCTTGTTCTGTTTCTGGCAAATCCCAAATACACATTTTCGTAGCGTAACAAAATGGCGTCAAAACTCAGCAAATCAGCAGCTGTTAGATTGGCGCCACTTAAAAGCACCAAGTCTGTCGCCAGGTATCGTTCAATACGCCACGCTCTTTAATTAGGATGCCAAGTCGCCGAAAGCAAATAAACAAAAAATGGCTGCGAGTTCAGCGTCGTTGTAAAAATGCTACTTCAACAAAATTCATCGCCAAGAAACATTATTATGTCTACATTAGGTGCCAAACAGCAATTACACAAAAAATTTTATTCTTTTAATTTGCTCTTGTCCCGAATTTTATCGCTTTCACGCCAAAATATTTTCCATTTATCTTGCAAACATTTTATTCGTGAAAACGCTTTTATACCAAATTATTCGCAGAATTTTTCATTAAGCGAAATTTTATTCAAAAATGCATTTTCGCCGAATTTTATCTCTTTTACACCCAAATTGTAGAAATATTATGCCTAAATTGCCTTTTACGTTGAATTTTATCACTTTATCTCTAAATCTTTACCACTATTATGGCACAATTTTTAATGATCTGTATTTACGTCAAATGTTATCGCTTTAACGCAAATCTACATAAAAATTTTCCCTTCTAATGCATCTAGCAAACATTTGACAGTTGTCCTGGGATGCCTTAAGGTGAAAAGCATTGTACCGACGTTAGTCACTAGCTGTTAGCATATTAGCACTATCTAGGGGTGCCTGTAGTTAAAAGATAAGCTACGGACGCGTGAGTAACACTACTTCCGCAAAGCTTACGATCATGTTAGACCACCACTACTACTACTACATCACAACACATCACTGTGCCTAGAGCTGAGCTGTCTATTTAAAGTTTGGGTATAATCTGGGTGAGTAGAAGTCTGATGGGTTTCTGTGACACTCTACGGTCAGATCAAATCGGCATAATGGGGATTCGAACCACTACAAACCTCCATGGACGGGACTCGAACCCGAAACATGTGGCACTGATCAGCATAGAGCTATAGTCACTCTGCTATTAGGTTCCGAAGTTAATACATACTGACTTAAATTAAAAATCAATTGCGAGCTAGGATTGTAAAACTATTTGTACCGAAAAACTCCTCCTCCTCCGTAAAATATGTTTTTCACATAAAATCTAATTTATAGGAAATTTTTTAACAGTACCGAAAACGAAAATATGTTTTTCACATAAAATCTAATTTCAGAAATTTTATGACGTTCACGGAGGACGGTAAATATCTCGGCTTCTCGATTCTGTAACTTTCGTCATTTTTCAACGAGAAATAAAAATAGAAAAAAAGGATAATGAATCGATTGATTGCCTTTTTTTTTTTTCTCTCGTGAGTCGGAGGTTCCAGAACTAAATGTAGACATTCCAGGGGGAACTTACGTATTAACGCTACCTTGGCTACAGTTGCGCCAATAAAGAGCAATCTTGTTGTTCGAACGCACGCGCACGCAGTATTTTTGAACGCCAACCGCACCTACAGATTTGGCGGTTTTTAAAATTCTGCTTCCCTCAAACCAGTTGTCTTTTCTAAGTCAGACAGGATAAGCGGGGAACACTGACTGATATTGCATTTCCAAAACTTATGTTTACCAAAATAAATTTTCATGTCATGGGAATTGGGACATTTTCGTTGTTTTGGTAAAAATATTTCGCTCCTGAAAAAAAAAAATAAAATTGTATCTTGTTCTGTTTCTGGCAAATCCCAAATACTCATTTTCGTAGTACTAAAAAATGGCTATCGTAGCTGTCTTAAAAAAATCAGCAAATCTGATTAAAGCTGTTAGATTGGCCGCCACTTAAAAACCGCCAAATCTGTAGCCAAGGTAGCGTTAATACGTAAGTACCCATTTCAGATATCAGGGGGTACCCAGGAACTCTTACGCTCCCAGGATTTACGCTGCAAAGAGGAGCTTAAAGAGGTTTTTTCTAATCATCGTTCGAACTCTTTTTTTTAAACGGTGTTTGAAGTGAACGAACCAAAGTTTGGAGGGCTAAAAGAAAATGGTAGACCTTTCATGGGAAATCTCTGGGGTTATTTTGAATAATGTGTTGTCTGCAAAAGCCTCATGTGTCCTGTGTTGAATGGTAAAAAATAGGTCCATCATTTTCTTTTTAGATATCCTACACTTCAAATACTACTTAGAAAAGAAAAGGAAAAAAAAGTTTGGTTTGTCGCTCTACGGTCATTTTTTGTGCACACGAGGGCTAATCAGCGGGACCTACAGTTTAAATTTGATTCCGAACCACCTCACACATCCATGGTCACCAGCGGGACTCGAACCCTGCGGATACCGAGCACCAGAGCGCTAGCCATTGCACCATTAGGCGTCCCCACCGAAAAAAAGGAAATTCCATTTAATATATCATCATCAGTGGTGGTGCAACACCCCATGGTGGGCCAAGTAAAGTCTCCTACTGACTGATTTCGAGACAGGGAGATGTTTTCTTTTACGGAGTAAAAATCGTCAGCTATACGCCCAACGCTCTACATAAACATTAACAGCCCGAATTCGTTACCGAACGCCAGAGCGCTAGTCTTGGCCATCAGGTTCAAATATAACATACTGTTGGCATCATACTTCAGCACACATGACAAAATTATTTCATAATCAAAACGAATACTCTATTTTTATATCGCGTGTTGTCAATCATTTGAAAATTTTAAGACTAACGTGCAGCAATACTAAAGCATGGTTGCTATTGATTCATAAGTTCTGACTATTTTACCAAAATGGGCATATTGTGCATGGGTAGTTATTACAATCTATTTAAGATAAAGGTATAAGAACACAGTCTAAAATCAATTATACATATTTAGCAGGGCCCTTCAAAGATCTAAAGCTTGTCATATCTAGAGGGTGGCATGGGGTGTGTTGCATCTACATGTGTTCATAATACAGTGTTATGTGTCGTTCTATTTTTGTCAAAACATTTTTTAATGCAATTAATCTCCGACATTCGCCTTAACTATCTCAAATGAAAATATATTTGCCACATAAAATGTAATTTCGGGAAATTTTCATGACGTCCACAGAAGGAGAACTGACGGTGAATATCTCGGCTTCTTGATTCTGTAACTTTCGACATTTTCCCACAAATAAAAAATAAAAACGAGAAAATGAATCGATTGATTGCTTCTCACATGCCTCGAAGTTTCCAGAACAAAATTTAGAACATTTCAGATATCAGAGGGTACTTAGAACTCTTTCACTCCCTGATCTCGTGGAAAAGGGCGTGAAGTTCTAATCATTCTTCGAACTTCATTTTTTAAAACAGTATTTCAAAGTTAGCGAACCAAAGTTTGGAGGACTAAAAAAGAGAATGGTGGATCTTTTTTGAAGCACGTCGGCATGAAAGTTTTATATAGAGAACAAATGGGAACTCCCTTGGAAAGCTGGAGTTATTTTGAATAATGTGTTGGCTGCAAAAGCTTGATGTGTTCTTTGCTAGATGGTAAAAAATAGATCAATAATTTTCTTTTGATGTATCTTTTTCTCTTCAAATACTATTAAAAAAGAAAAAAAAAAAGAAATTTCATATACTATACGGTTAACATAAGGCTTCAGGTCCCATGGGAAAATGATTCTTATACAAAAAAATACTATATTTCATATCGTGTATTCGCAGTCATCTGATGATTTATTATTGTATTATATTATGTTAAAACTTTATATTAATATCTAATATACATTCATTAATATGTATTATCAAGCATATACACTCAAGAGCCAAAACATTATGACCACCCCTACATTTTGCAATGAACTCCTGGATGACGTGGAAGGCACGTGATCAGCTGGAAGTGGTATTTAACTGGTATTAATCCATGCCATGCCAAGGCGGGTTGAAGCTGTGTTGCGAAGCCAAAGGTGGGCCAAGTCGTTATTGGCAGGTGGTCATAATGTTTAGGCTCTTGAGTGTAAATATCGTCATAAATAATGACGTGCTAAACCCAGTGTAAAAGTTATTTTTAATTAAGATTAATTCACTTTTCTAAGAAATTAAAGATGCCAAATACAAAAACTAATATTTATTGAGTGAGACATCAAAGGAATATTCGTTATTTAAAGTTTATAATTAAGTCCGCTGATATAACAGTTATGTTCAAAGAATTTATTTTGGAGAATTTTTTCGTTTTCGCTCCAAATATTCCACATTATAAAAAAAATCGGTTGTTTGTAGAATATTTTGGAATGTGATCAAAGCCTGTTCACTTCTTTTATGATTACGTTTTTTAAATATCAAGTTTAAAGTAACAAAACTATTTCTAATAACCCATTTAACAAAATATCAAATATCTACCAGAACAATATTTACATATATGTAACTAACTTTTAATTTTCTGCAAATACACTTAATTAAGAAATATTTCAATCGAAAACCTATTTTATTCCACCAAAATTGAAGAAAATAAAAATATTTTTCATTGGGAAAAATGGATCCATTCAATCTCCAAAATATATTTTTATTTTTTGAAGCGGTATTTTTTTTTTTTCATAAATTTAAAAGGCACTCCATTTTTTTCATGGAAGTTGATAAAATTTATTAGATAAAAAATCTTCTTTAGAACAAATTACATGAGAATAAAATTTTTGTATCTTAAATTGATAAATGAATTAAAGTTTTTTTTTTTCCCACAACTCAAACTTACTCTGATGAAAAAGAGAATACGATACGAAAAATGTACTTTAAAAAAAAAAAAATTTTTAGAATATGAAACTCCTCACAAATAAATATGTGTGTTTTGAGATGAAATAAAAGTTTAGAGAGTCCGCCTCTAGTTCCAATCCCAATTTTGTTAGAATATGTCTTAAAAAAGAATGGAACTTTAGGAAATATTTATTTTTCTTTAGGTATGAAAATAAATCAAATTTTCCATGGATAAAAATCAATAGACAATTAATATTATTGCGAAAGATATGCGAAAATCAATGAAGGTTTTTACTAATGAATTTAGCCACTCGGCCCCTTAGTGCCATAACTGCAATAAATGGCAGGAATGATTAAAAATGTATATCCAAAAAGAATAAAATTTCTAGGTTTGAATGGCCGAGTGTCTGGCGCTCGGTGCCACAGGTTTCGTATTCGAGTCCCAGCGGTGCCATGGATGTTTGTTGGGTTTCGGAATCCACTTGAAGCCGTAGATCCCGGTCTCCTATGACTGTAGAGCGTCACGGAGCCTAGTCAGATTTCTACCTACGCCTGCTCCATCCCAACAGAAGCTGCCCCCTTTCCCTTCGGCCACGAGTCCACACAGGTTCGTGGGCTTGGTCTAGATGTCTATTAAGTGGGATAAGTAAGAACAACAGAAAATTTCTGGAATGTTTCACAACAAAAAAATCGCTTTTTTACATTCTAAATTTAACTTTATAAAATATCTGATTTAAAAATCTAATTTTAGCTGCGACCAAATAAAAAAAATTAATTATAGATTTTTTTTTCTTTTTTACAGCTTCCAAAAAAGAGACTTATTTTTAGAATGGTCTTACCGATATCTATTTCATAAAAATGAAAATTCTATTCACTGCTATGCTTCGCTCAATTCTCACCCTGCGCTTGCCCAGTGCCCTGTGCAGCTAAATCTAATTTAAAAACGCTTGAAACCTTACAATATAACACTATCCGCCAAATGGTTCATGGGCAATTCTGAAGCTATTAATTATTATTAAAGCTATGAACATTCCTCCCTTAAAATATTTTCTTAAACACATCTCTATTAAAATATTTGACAGTCTTATTAATCATGAAAATACTGCAATCCAGGTTTGTTTGGTTTGTAGTTCTACGGTCATTTTGTCCACATGGCTCAATAGATCGGGACATACAGTTTAACGTGGATTCTGAACCCCTCACAAACACCAACGCCACAGCCAGGATTGGAACCTGAAGTCTGTGGTACCAAAGGACAAAACACTAACCAGTGTGCAATCCAGGTTTTGGTTTGGTTTTCACTCTATATTGATCCTGTTCGCACAAGGACTAATTAAACCGAACACATAGTTTAACGTGAATTCCGAACCCTCACAAATATCCATGACCCCCGCCAGGATTCTAACTTGTAACCTGGGATACCAAAGGCCAGAGCGCTAGCCACTTTGAAACCAGACCGCCCTGCAATCCAAGAGATGGACTCTTACGTTCCCAATTGTGGTTTAAAACGTCTGGGCAAAATTTTAATTTAATTTCTAATTTAAGTATTTTTTTATATTCGTTTATTTGTTTATGATTGTAAGTTAATTTTATTCTATTTGTCAATATATTCAGGACCATTTTCATTGTTTTAACTGTATTTATCCTGTCTTATCGGTTTGGTTTGTCGTTTTACGGCCATTTTGTGTACACAAGGTCTTAATAGCACTTACAGTTTAAAGTGGATTTACTACTACACCACACCAGATCACTGTGCCTAGAGCTGAGTTGCGCCTTTACAATTTGGGAAGGAGGTGGGTGAGAGAGATGCCTGATTGGGCTCCGTGACGCTCTACGATCCTATGAGACCGAGATCTACAGCTTAAAGTTGATTCCGAATACACTACAAACTTCCATGACTAAATAGCTCCAAAGATACGTCAACCAAAATTCAGTACTTTTATGGATAGACTTAAGAAGAAATTACAAAAATAGGAAAGAAACTGCCCAAAGAGTCAGATGGAAAATAAAATATTCTATCTATAATTTTTTTGTTTTCCAATTTAAAATTATGGGGCCTGAATGGCGTGAGTGGCGCTAGCGCTCTGGCGCTCGGTACCACAGGTTTCGGGTTTGACTAAACCCGGCGGTGCCATGGATATTTGTAGTGGTTCGGAATTCACTTTTAAATATCCAAAAAGGTCCCGGTCTTATAGGATAACGCGTTTTTGGGGGGCATTGTTACTCCGCATTCGTGGCTTATCTTCAAGTTACACGCGCCCCCTGGGTAATGCAAAGTGAGTAACGTCTGTGCAGCGCTTGCCTTAAGGCATCCAAGACTGAGTTGTATAAGTATTTGCCAGCTGCATCGAGAAAGAAAAAAATTCTAAAAATTATTCAGACACACAATGAACGAGGATTGATTCCAGAAATGCATCCGATATCAAGCAAAAAGAAAAAGAAAATATTTTATAACTCTGCGTGTAGTTGAACGAAATATTCCCAAAACAAAGAGTTTCAAAACAGAAGACCGGATGCGACTGGCGCCCGAATCTGTTTGAGATGAAAAGAAAGTCGAGCTTTCAGGATCGTAAAAACTATTTTGTCGTTCCGCTTCAGATACCAATATCAATCAAGTTGTTTTTCAACGCGAAGCAGAGAAAGAGATTTTATGATTGTGGAAGGTCTGGTAGGGGAAAGGAGAAAGAAGAAAAAAGTGAAATAATCCACATTCATTTCCCTTGTGAAGTACCCGGTCTCATAGGATAGTAGAGTCCACTTTGCGGGGTTAGGATAGTAGGAGTGACTTCAGGTTACACGTGCCCCCTCCCGGATAGTGCCGAGTGAGTCACAGCGGTGCAGTCCTTGCTGATGACATAAAAATTTATATCTGTGTATTATCAGCTGAGTTAAAAAATAATAATTTGATACTGCAATTCTATGAAATATAGAAAATAAAATAAAATTGCTTATTCCGTATGTATTATTTTAGAAACCCTTCATGTGTCAGCTGTAATAAAATAAATTAATAGTTTAAAAAAAAAACTAAAAAAAAAACACGCTTTTAGAGTTAATCAATCTAAAAAATAAAAAATAGTTGTTAACATATGAATAAAATGACTGACGAGAAAATGAATGTCACTGTTCTAAAAGCGTGGGGTGCTTTGTATGACATTTTTAAACTTACTCTGCATTTCGGAATGAAGATAGTGAAAAATTATAACGATTGATATAAATCACCCAAAGCTTTTAGAACAATGACATTCATTTTCTCGTCAGTCATTTTATTCTTATATTAACAATTTTTTACTTTTTAGATTGATAAACTCTAAAAGCGTGTTTTTTTTAGTGTTTTTAAATTATATTTAAATGAGATCCCGGTATGGAGGGCTGGTTCCTACAATAATTTAATTGCGAGTAAAACAAAGGCTAAATGCAAATAGGTCAAGCCAGCCAGGATTCGAACACGGAATCTCCTAATCCGTAGTCAGGCGCGTTATCCGTTGTGCCGCTGTCCCACGTAGGTTTGAATGTCTGAAAGATATCTGTAAATGTTTCTTTGTAGCTTAAATAGTGTGTATGAGGAGAAACAGATCTCCAGGGGAAAAATGATCGCCGATCAAGATGACTTTTCAAAGGCTGTGTGTTTTAATCACTCATCCTGACGATCCTAATCATGATGATCTCATCATGATTAGTATAATTATGATTATAAACTTATCAAAATATTTTAGTGTTGTCGATCTTTGTTAAGTCTACAACGTTTAAATTAAATCGGACAGCTTAAAGTATGGCAAAATCGAGCCCAAAGAGTCAGTTACATATATACATACAAACAAACATACAGGTGAAACTAATAAAATCGTATTAAAAAAAAAACTGTAACACTTGCAGAAAGACGACCGTTTTCCAAGTGTTTTAAAAATGTTTCAAAGTTTCCAAATGCGACTTTATCTGCCAACCTTTCGCTATCTCTGAAATGAGTGTCTTTAATATGCACCTCTATACAGCTTTCTTTTTTTTTTTCAAATGAGGTCGATTAAATTAAAGCATATACATTCAAGAGTCAAAACATTATGACCACCTGTCAATAACGAGTTGGCCCACCTTTGGCGCGCAACACAGCTTCAACCCGCCTTGGCATGGATTAATACCTCCACTTAATACCAGTTAAATACCACTTCCACCTGATCACGTGCCTTCCACGTCATCCAGGCGCGTTCATTGCAAAATGCAGGGGTGGTCATAATATTTTGGCTCTTGAGTATATATCCCTCGTACGCCGTCTGAAATAAATCGAATCAATTCTTATATCCATTGAGAATATACATTTAATAGAGAATATTTGCGAAAATATTTCCAGAATATATTCTTCAATTCCTTCGGGGCACAGAGTAACTTGCAAATTCTTTCCCATCCCTCTTTGTGACAGATCATCTGAAAGTGACATTTCGGCTTCAGGCGTCGAACAAGTTTTGAGATGCGAAAAGAAAATAGCATAAGGCATGCGCCATTGTAACATCCCACAATTTTAAGCAACAGTATTTTAAAATCAACAGATAGGGTTTTAACAGCATCGCTGTAATGCTCATTTGCATTTATAATATTTTTATTTGTTTACAGATTTGTGGCTAGAGCTCTGGCCTGTCGTCCTTTTAAATTTTTTTTCGGAATTTTTTTAAATTTCGAGTCCTTTGTACAGGGGTGGCATGGATAGTTGTGAGTGGTTCAGATGTAAAAAATTTGAATCGATACCCTCTCGCCAGATTGTATTAAAGTGAGGTCTTATGAAGAAGAAAGGAGAGTTCTGCGACAAAGAATGTTGAAAGTATAAAAGAATTTAACATTTAAGAAAACATCTCCTGCTTGAGAACAATTAAAACAGGAGATCAAAAAGCTAAATCTATCGGTACAATTGGGTTAAAACAATTTATTTTATTATATCTTAAATTCTTGTTTTTAACTTTAACATTTTATTTTTGGGCATCGATAACGGACTCCTAATTGTACCGATAGCATTAGCTTTTTTTTCGATCTCCTGTTTTAATTGTTCTCAAGCAGGAGGTGTTTTTCTTAAATGTTAAATTATTTTATACTTTTATTCATTACTATTCATTAATTTAAGCAACTTCATTTTATGTTGATGTTTTAATTAAATTAAGATGTGGAGGTATTGTGGTTCTTAAAACCACCTAGGAACTCCGTAACCGGTACGCCCGTTGCCCAAATAATGTTGATTTTCCTTTTTTTTTCTATGAAGTGACAGAACAGATAGGAGTTGTGCCTATTTTCAAATTGAACTCCTTGTGGTTTCGTGTATCCCACCGTGTGATAGTCGAAATCTACCGCAGACCGGGTGTCTATAGATTTGTCGTAGGTTAGAGAACTCTGATAATCTCAGTCCATGGTTTGGCATGTCGCTCTATCATCTTGTGCACAGGAGGGCTAAGCAGACCGAGACTTACAGTTTAAAGTGAATTCCATAACTCTTGACAAACATCCCTGACACCGCCAGGATTCGAACCTAAAGCCTGTGATACCCAATGCCAGAGTGCTAACCACTTGACCGCTGGGCAATCTCCGTCTTGCAGTGAACTGCACTTGTGAATCAATTGATATCTGATATCTTTAATTTTCATTGCTTTTTTTTTTTTTTTTTTTTTTGTAAATAGAGTGCTGTATATTATATATAATGCTTGCAAATAAAAATTAAAGTGTTCCCATCAACCTGAGAATGGCCCTCTTCTTGAAACTATTATGGGTCTAGTAGAGACCGAGACGTTACACCATACATAAGAAACTTTAGAATTTTTTTTTTTTTTAAATTATATTTTTTCTACTAGTGAAATATAAGGTAACCATATTTTATTAAAAATATAGAAAATAAATAAATATATGATTGTAAAATCCTTGAGAGTTTTTGGTGTTTACAGCCTAGTTAGAATAAATGCGGTCAACCCAAATGTGCACTTCAGGCCCAATGAAAAAACTGTGATTAGCGAGAGTTTTTTGCGCTGTTGAAACGTAAATTGGGCTAGCAACAACCGTTTTTCACGCAATTTGCAAACTCGGACGTCTCCTAATAACAGTGTGATAAAGTGCTATGATTAAAACAGGAAATTATTTTGGGAAAGTCTTCTATTTTTGAAGAGGCCCCTCCCCAGGAACACCCTTAAATAACTTGGAAATCGATAATCGGTGTATCGATCCTCTCTCGAGCTATCGATATTTAATGAGGTGCGCGGGTGGCACCCCCTCCTCGAGGCCGCCTTCGGGGACATTGATTCATCTCCCCATGAGATGGCAGGTCACGGTTCCGATTCAAATTAAACAGTAAGAAATAATGCATTTCGAGAGGAATTTAATACAAATTTTTATTTTTATGCTGGCGAGAGAGTGATCGCTCTCATTGGAATGCAATCATTTGCAGACAATAATTGAATGACAAATGGAGTTAATGTATGCTTGAAATGATGTCTCGGGGTGTTGTTGCAATTGTAAATCAATTTTGAAGGCAATTAGAACAGGCGACGATTTTAATACGGATGGGCTCGCAGAATTGGAATGTTTGCATTCCAAGATGTGTCATCAAAATGATATAATCCAATAAAAATCTTTCACTAAAACTATGCATGAAATGAATCAAGAATTAATAGTGTTGGTACTCTAATAGGTAATAAATTGACAAAAGGTAAACAGTGTCTTGGATATATATATTATATGCAATGACTTTTTGTACTGATGAGAACAACTTGTCACTCAAGTCTGACAGCAGATAATTAGTGTCATGAATAATGAGACCTCATGAAATGTGTGATTGTCTGTGTGACCTTCACAGGTCGAAACAATTACGAAAGGAATATGGACTGCACCATGACTTGTTCCCTCGTGATGGGTGACAGACTATGGACTGAGGAAGTGTTGACTCCAATGAGAAGTGAGGGAAGCTGAAGCCTCCAACCCTCCCTTGACGGATTTTCTTAAAGGGAGGAGGTTTTTTTGTCGAAGAAGAGTGTTATGCGACGAGTTGATAAGAAGTGTTGTCTTTTTCTCTGAAGTGACTGAATAGGCCAGAGTTTTTCGCCCGTTTTCAAAGTGTGCCCCTTGTGGATTCGTGTATCCATCCGTGTGATAGTGAAGGTCTGTAGCAGATCAGTTGTATAGATTGGTAGTAGATTCGATAACTCTGAAAATAGACTTAACGTTCTTGAGTGAACTGCACTTGCAAATAAAATTATCTTTAACTTTCATTTCATTGCAAATAGAGTTCTGTATATATAACTAATGCTTGTAAATAAAATTTAAAGTGTTTCCATGAACTTGAAAGTGGCCCTCTTGTTGAAGCCCATTACAGGTCTAGTATAGGCCAAGATGTTACAGTGCCCATGATCAGTTTCCCTGTTCCTTAACTACTTTCAACGTAAACCGTAGTTCATTATTTCCTTTCAAGTCGTGAACATACTCAAAGTGGTTAAATTAAAATTCTTTCAGAATTTTATTTCCTACGATTACTTACTTATACCGAATTTGTTTAGGAAACTATAATGTATAAGCGGTGCAAAAAAGTAAATTGGGCCCGTTGAATAGAAAGCCATTAGGTTTTATATGAATTTTTTTGATTTTTTTTTTTTTAGAAAAAACATTGAATAACTAAAATGTTTCACAAACTTTAGAAATGAAAAACATTATCAGAATCTAACGAGGAACTGATTTTTTAAACTTCGTGTTATCTCCTCCCCACCCTATTGGATACTTGAAACAGCAGCCGTTTATCATTTCAATCATCGCTCCCCAAAGAATGCAATTGGCCTCATTCAGGAGAAGAATTTGAGATGAATAACCACTTAAAAAAGAAAAGAATTTGAGATAAATAACCACTTAAAAAAGAAGAAGAATTTGAGATAAATAACCACTTAAAAGAAGAAAAGAATTTGAGATAAATAACCACTTAAAAAAAAGAAGAATTTGAGATAAATAACCACTTAAAAAAGAAGAAGAATTTGAGATAAATAACCACTTAAACTGCAGACTGCCTTTTAAACCGTTGAGTAGATTTTTTTTCTTCTTATTTATCATCTAACACAAAATCGGTGGTGGACAATTTTGTCATCAATCCAACCCGCGAAAGTGAATGCTTATTATTATTATTTTTTTTTTTTTTCGGTTGGCCCTAAATGTTTTGGGGCATTAAGGCAATGACAAGCATAATAATGGAAAATGGCACTTGGAGGCAGTAACAAATGTTGAATTGAATGAAACACTAAGAAATTTGAACACAGCAGTTAGTGTTATAGTTGCAGGGGCTAAGGGCATCGCATATGTAATTTATATCGATGTTTGGAATGATATCCTGAATATATGTCACAACTGGCTCAGAGTATGTACACAGCCATGGCTGTAAGTGGAAACGTATAAAAACAAATAAAATCATTTGGCCCTTGGAACATGATTAGGGCAATGGCCCGATAGTTCAAAATTGAGGTTCTCTTATATTTGGGGACGATTTTTGGCTGACTATGAATGCTTCTAACATCGGGTGGCCAATTTTGGGGCATCAATCTGTCGTAAAATGGTTTGGCTTGTAGTGGTTCAGAATTCATTTTTAACCGCAGAAATTGGAAATCATAGTTTACAACTGCAACTGTAGAGCATCGTTTTTGTTTAATGTTCACAATGATATTGTTTGGGGCCCGCCAGTACCATCAATCCGTTAGCCCGAAGTCGATCAGCGAACGGTCAGAACTTATTGTTGCCTGCATTCACAACATTTGATGCCTAAATGGTTGGGGCATCAATCTGGCGTCGTACAAAATGGTTATTCCCGGCGGTGCCATGGATGAAGTTCTGTTTGGAAATTGTAGGTCCCGGAAACCTGACAAGACATTGAGCCAAACTAACTTCTACCAACTAACAACAGAAGCGCTCAAATGAGCATCGTTTGTTTAATGCTCACAATGGGAATAAGAAGCAACAGAGAAAAACATGATTTTTTTGCTTTAATAGCAAATGTCTCAATTGGGCCAAGATCCCTGTCACGGCTGCAAGTTGAAAATGTATAAAAACATTATTAAATCATTCGTATGAACATGATTAGGGCAATGCGATAGTTCACCAAATGAATTCCTCTTATATTTGGGATTGAAAACATTTTTGTTCCAACCCCTTTTTTTCGAGTAAGAAGAAGAACAGCACCGGCTTTTCCGAATATTATTTTTAAATGCTTAAAATAATAATTCTTATTAACAATAGAACCACTTCTAATAGATCTTCTTTCAAGGTTGATCCAAGATGGCTTTTCATAAGCCTCCATGTTGAAAAAAGACCTTTTCTCAAATGCAGTTATAACAGTAACAGTCTTTTTCACATGTTATATTATTAAAGGATGCAATTGAGTTTTTCTCCTTAAGATTACTTAGAGATTAGGAAAAATAAAAGTTGTTTTTGAAATTTAATTTTTTTTATTCTATGCGCATCTCAACCACTCGATGATTAGTCGACGAGCAACCTAATTCAGTAAAGAACTACAAAAAAAACAATCACTAAAGTCATTGATAGTATCACAAAAAGGGATACAGTTAAGAATAGAGCGCATATGATGAGATGCTCTCCAGTCAAGGGCACACTATAGTCGCAAAGTTAGCAGACATCTGTAGCAGCCAATCCTATTCTTTACAGGAACTCTGTAAATAGTCGTGGCCCTGTGGCAAGTCTAAAGCAGATCACGCCACCGCTATAGGCAAGCAACTGAAAATTCTTGTTGACTTATTCAATAGGGAATTCCACTTTTTTTTCTCAGAAAATTCCACTTTTTTCTCAGGAATTCCTCTTTCTTTCTTTCTCATTCGTATGAACATGTTTTGGGCAATGCGATAGTTCACCAAATGCGATAGTTCTCTCTGTTCATATTATGTTTAATTATTAACAGAGTAGTCAGATTTTTAAACAAGTTCCTCACTTCTGGTTATTTCGTAAGATGACGAGTATAATTAAAGTCTCACTTTCAAAATGCTGTCATAAAAGTACCACTCGTCACAATGAGTTCACATTTGAACTGAAGACACTTGATTGGCTTGATATGGTATGTCGCTCTACAGGCATCTTGTGCACACTTTGGGATAAACAGACCGGGACCTACAGTTTAATCGTGGTTCGAACCACTACAAACATTCATGGCATCTCCGGGAATCGAATCCGAAACCTGTGGCACCGAGCGCCAGAGCGCTAGTCACTCGACCACCAGGCCCATGATGATATATAAAAGATAAAAATTCAAAATCATGAGTCAAAAAGTATTTTTAAATTTTCGAACATCATTATATTATTTCTAAGATTTAATCATGATAAATTTAAAAAAAAGAGATTATAATTCCCCATAAAATGAAAATACATTTCCTAATGCCCCTTAATTCACTTTAATCAATCGACATAAGTTAGACTTAACCTCTCAGCCATCTTTCCGGCGCATGCCCTATCTCCGAAGATCCGTTTCCGAGAACGCACATTCAAGGTTCCAATTTCTAATTCAATTTAAATAACTCAGAGGAAGGACTGCGTCCGTCCAATTAGAACCGAAGGGCACCAGGAGAGACTCATCAATGGCCAAAAGTAATTATTTCTCCCGGGTGAGGAAACAACGGAAGTGGGCAATAAGTTCACGGCAGGAGCGGATATTGCGTCACAAGTGTCACTTTCAGTTGATAAACAGAGCGAATTTATGGCCCGATGCGATTGTTTTATCGACGCATACGCTATTGACAGGAAGTGACGTTGGCGCTCCGTTATGCGTGATACAGGCGCTCAGGAAGAAACACGGCTTCGAGTGTTGCCATGAGTGAATGGGAATTTTTATGCACGCTTCGTTGCTTCGCGCGGTTTAGATTCGCAATTAACGAATCTTCTTGTTTGTTACTGCAGAATGTAATGGCAGCGTTTGAAATGCACTCGAGTCTCTATGTTCACGTTTATTGTCTTAAAAGAACATTATTTTTAAATGGAATTGTTTCGGTTGTGAGTGCACAGTAATTAAAACTTTCAATAAACATTACTTTTTAGTATTTAAGTTGAGTCGTGTGTATCTTTTAGGAATAATTATAAAAAAAATGAACATATTTTTTAAATAATTTAAGTTTTTTTATTAATTTCTTTATAGGTACTTATTAAGTTTGAAAATAAATTTATTAAACGAAGTTCATCAGGTATATTGTAATTCGTTTATATTTTTTTAAAAAAATGTCTAAGCAATACAGCTTAAAGATTTAAAGTAAAAGATTTTTAAATTAATAAATATAATTTGCTTAAATATACTAAATTAATTCGGGGCCTGATAGCCAAGTGTCTAGGGCGATCGGTTCCTACAAGTTTCGGATTCGAGTCCCGGCGGCGCCATGGATGTTTGGAGTGGTTCAGAATCCACTTTAAACAGTAGGTCTAGGTCCAATAGGATCGCAGAGCGTTATCTTGATGTTGAGTCAGTCTTCGTGGTTACTCGATCAAGTGAAACTGCATATTACCCATAGCCATGGACCAGTTAATGTCACAGTCACAATTACTTTTATGGAACTTAAAATTAAAGATTTTTAAAAATTTTATTCTCCATAATTATCAAATTGCATTATAATTTATTAAATGTAAAATACTTTATTACTTAATTTAAGTCAGAATAAATGAAATGAGAAATTAAAAATTATTATTATATAATATTTAAAATTATATTTTTAAAATGGAATTAACTAACTAATTAACATGAATATTTAAAATTTGTGATTTGCTCAAATTCAAGAAATAAATTCTTTTCGTAATTTTAGGAGAAAAAAACCAATTTAATAATTATTAAAAGAAGAATGAAAATGTTGAAAACATTTAGCTTCATTTCCGATTTGACAGTTCAATTGTTACGAAACTAGTGGTGCGACAATAAAACTCAATAAAAGACAAAAACAAAATTCGTCCATTGTTCTTTCAGATAGCGAAGCGAGTTTGTCTCAATTGATTTATGAACCTTTTTGTTATGCTAGGGCCACTATCTATCGGTCTCAAAGCAACCCTTACAAAATATTATTACTAACTCTAACCCTTCTAATCTTGCTGCCGATTCAGCCGCTAAAGCGCTTTATGTACTTTCAGAAATTGTAAATATCTTTAACATGCTAGGAGGTCTAGATAGCTTTCACACGCAACTTAAAAATGCTAATAGTCGCATTGAAAAATTACAACTTCTTTTTAAATGCCTCAATTAATTGTGCTAGTTGCTTTCTCTTTAATTATTTTTATAATTGCGCCATCCTTTTTAATTACTCCTTCCTGTTTTATTTTTATTTTGTTTTTTATCTTACTAACATGGACATAAATACGCTCTCACTACCTTTTGTTACCAATGTTTTTCTTATTGCAATGAACTCTAACATACCAGATTAGGAGTGAATAGGGCCATAACCGGCCAATGTACTCCGTGAAAGTGGAATGATGATGGGCCACTATCTATTACATTGTACAAATCGGAATTAAAAACAGAATGATAAAGTGAATTATTTTGCAAGTATAAATAAGTCAGAAAGAATGGACGCAGAAGTGAATTTTTTTTTGTGTTCCCCTATTGTGATGGATTGAATCTAAGTTTGGCATATATAAAAACATTTGAAGGGAGAAAAATAAAGCCCGAAACTTTAGTAAAACATATATTAATTGTAAAAAGGAAAAAGTAATCGAAAAGAAAGACAATCGAAAAAAATAAACTTTAAAAATATTGAACAAATAAAAGATTTTTTTCATTTCACTTGTCAATTGTTGCAAAACTTTAAATACAAAAACTTCAGTGCTAATGTGGGCCTAAATGGCCAAGTGTCTAGCCCTCTGGCGATCGATACCACAGGTTTCGGGTTCGAGTCCCGGCGGTGCCATGGATGTATCTAGTGGTTCGGAATCCACTTTTTAAACCGTAGGTCCCGGTCTAACAGGATCGTAGAGCGTTGCAGGGGGCATTGTTACCCCGCGTCCGTATCTTCAAGTTACACGCGGCCCCTGGGTAGTGCAAAGTGAGTAACGTCTGTGCAGCGCTTGCTTTAAGGCATCAAGACCAAGCGGTCTAAGTGTTTGCCAGCTGCATTACAACTGGAAAAAAAAAAAATTTAGTAAAACATATATTAATTGCAAAAAGGAAAAAAAGTAATCGAAAAGAAAGACAATTGAAAAAAAAGATACTTTTAAAATATTGAACAAATAGAAGAATTTTTTTTCCTCATTTCACTTGTCAATTGTTGCAAAACTTTAAATACAAAAACTTCAGTGCTAATGTGGGCCTAAATGGCCGAGTGTCTAACCCTCTGGTGATCGATACCACAGGTTTCGGGTTCGAGTCCCGGCGGTGCCATGGATGCTTGTAGTGGTTCGGAATCCACTTTAAACCGTAGGTCCCGGTCTAACAGGATCGTAGAGCGTTGCGGGGGCATTGTTACCCCGCGTCCGTATCTTCAAGTCACACGCGGCCCCTGGGTAATGCAAAGTGAGTAACATCTGTGCAGCGCTTGCCTTAAGGCACCCAAGACCAAGCTGTCTAAGTGTTTGCCAGCTGCATTAGAACTAAAAAAAAAAACACTTTAGTAAAACATATATTAATTGCAAAAAGGAAAAAGTAATCGAAAAAGAAAGACAATTGAAAAAAAGAAACTTTAAAATATTGAACAAATAGCAGATTTTTCATTTCACTTGTCAATTTGTAAAACTTTAAATACAAAAACTTCAGTGCTAATGTGGGCCTAAATGTGGGCCGAGTGTCTAGCCCTCTGGTGGTCGCTACCACTGGTTTCGGGTTCGAGTCCCGCCCGTGCCATGAATGTTTGTATTGGTTCGGAATGCACTTTAAACCGTTGGTCCCGGTCTATCAGGATCGTAGAGCGTTGCGAGGGTATTGATACCCCGCGTCTGTAACGTATCTTCAAGCTACACGCACCTCCTGGGTAGTGCTAAGTGAGTAAAGTCAGTGCAGAGCTTGCGTTTAGGCCCCCCAAGACTGGCCTAAGTGTTTGCCAGCTGCATTGGAACAAAAAAAAACCTTCAATGTAGGTGGAGTACTGGATATCAGTCACATTATTTGTAACTGCATCAAGCTTGAAAAATACTAGAAAGAGCTTTCCTCCAAAAAGTTAAATGATCGCCAAATTTTTGTCAAATTATTAATAAGAATTCCGCTCTTACAACATTTTTAATTTTGTTATTTTTTAATTTGGTTAACTTTGTTTCTTAGATCACTTCCCCATCTCCCTTTTATTTCATTTATCTTTTGTAATGTCGTGTATACTTTTAAATTTACCATTTAATAGATGTCTGGCTACAAATCTAGAAACCAGTACCCTTTGTGCCAAATGCATCGCCAGGATGCCAAATAAACGCAATGATGAATACAGCAGTTTTCGCGGTTTTTTACGGTAAGTTCCATCAATAGGACGCCAAGTCGACAAGAAAGTAAACAATGAATTTTGGCATTTATTTTGTTGTAAAATGCTACTTCGCCAAAATTTCTCGATAAAAATCGTTATAACGCCAACATTAGTAGCAAACTGTTATTACGCCAAATTTTATTCTTTAAATTACTCTTGCCCCGAATTTATCGCTTTCACGCCAAATATTATCACTCTCTTAACATTAGTCCTGAAAAATTTTATTCCTGAAATGCTTTTACACCAAAATTAATCACCTAAATTTTCATTAAGCGAAATTTTATTCCTAAAAAGAATTTTAGTCAAATGTTATCGCTTTTACGCCAAATTTTAGAACTATTAGGCCACAAAAATGCATGCCTAAATTGCCTTTACGCCAAATTTTATCCCTTTATCGCTATATTTTTACCACTATTAGGGCAAAATTTGAATGATCTCTTTTTACTCCAAATGTTATCGTTTTAACGCCAATCTATTATGACCTAATGCGCCTACAATTATTTGTAGGATTTTAAATAAGCCCAGACATAAAAAAAGTTTGAAAACCACTATGATGATAAACAAAAAGCCACAATAGATGAATAGAAACAACCTGAAAAGTTTCACCAAACTTTTCTGCGTGCATTCTGTGATGGATTGTATCCAACTCCGAAAAAGATGCGAATTCAGTAAAGAAGAAAAATGACATTGGAATGATCAAAAGTGAAGCGTCATAAAACAAAGGAGGGAGAAGACGAAAGAAAAAAACACTCTTCCGAATCGACTAATAGTGTGTCGAGTTTTCTTTTCTGAGCGTTAAAATAAATTTTAAGAAACCCAATTTTTTTTTATGAAAATCGAATCTGACATCAAAACAAGTCGACGAGCGTTTTACAGATCCCGAGATTTGATAATGCAGTTTGGTGGGGACATGGCAACATTCGCGTTAACTATCAAAAACCAAAATACGTTTGTCACATAAAATCCAATTCCAGGAAATTTTTATGACGTTCACAGAACAGAGAATCGACGGTGAATATCTCGGCTTCTTGATTCTGTAACTTTCGACATTTTCCCACAAAGAAAAAAATAAAAAACGAGAAAATGAATCGATTGATGGCCCTCACATGCCTCGAAGTTTGCAGAACTAAATTTAGAACATTTCAGATATCAGGCGGTACTTAGGAATTCTTACGCTCCCTGATCTCGTGGAAAAAGGCGCGTGAAGTTCTAATCATTCCTCGAACTTCATTTTTTAAAACAGTATTTAAAGTTAGCGAATCAAAGTTTGGAGGGCTAAAAAGAGAATGGTGGATCTTTTTGAAGCACGTCGGCATGAAAGTTTTATATAGAGAACAAATGGGAACTCCCTTGGAAAGCTGGAGTTATTTTGAATAATGTGTTGGCTGCAAAAACCTCATGTGTTCTTTGCTAGAAGGTAAAAAAAAATAGATGAATAATTTTCTTTTGATGTATCTTTCTCTTCAAATACTATTAAAAAAGAAAGAAAAAAAGGAATTCCATATACTATACGGTTAACATAAGGCTTCAGGTCCCATGGTAAAAAAATTGATTGATTGCCTTCTTTTCGTCCCACATGCCTCGAAGGTTCCAGATGTAAATGTAGACATTTCAGATATCAGGGGGTACTTAGGAACTTTTACGTTGCCAGCTCTCGTGCAAAAAGGAGCTTAAAGTTCTAATCACGGTTCGAACTTCTTTTTATAAATGGTATTCGAAGTGAACGAACCAAAGTTTGGAGGGTTCAAAAGAAAATGGTGGATCTTTTCAAAGGACCTCGGTATGATGTTTTTAGTGGAAGAGATGGGGAAATCTCTTGGGAAGCTGGAGTTATTTTGAATATTGCGTTGGCTGCGAAATGTACAATTTCTGGTGGATGGTAAAAAAATAGATCAATAATTTTTATGTATCCTTCACATTAAATACTATTTTAAAAGAAGAAAAAGGAAATTCCACGTAATATATCATCATTGGCGCAATAATATTTTGCCCATGTTACCGCAATTTTTCCTTGGCTTTTGGAAACAGTGTAATTTATCATCACTTCATCGAGAATTATTTAACGTGACGCCAGAGCGCTAGCCACTCGACCACCAGGCCCTTAATTGAAACAAATAGACGCGGGAATCGAATACCAAGCTATTTTAGTAGTTTATGAAACCGACAAATTAATAATGTTTACATTTTTACATTTTTTAGCAGAGCAAACCAGACTCTTAGTTGGAGTTGTTGGCGCTTTGAGTTCAACTTACACCTGCCAATCGTTTACTTCTAAAATGAAATTGATCCAATACAAACATAACAGTCGCAACATTACCATGTGCAAATACTTGAAATTGATACGATTTGCAAATCTGAGTGAAGTAGTGAAGAAATAAATATCACACTAGTCAAATAAATATTTTGAATTATTTCATTTTTTTAAATTTCTTTTTAATTTATTTATTTTTTATATTTCCTTTTGAGTGTTCTATGTTTCTTTACATTTTGCGTTACAATGTACGTATCATTATTACTATATTAACTATGTTTACATGTAAGAATAATAGTAAACACAATAATAACAACTCATTGGGTCTCAATGTTTCACTTCAAAAAATGTGAATAGGGGGTCTAAATCTAAAGTGGGGTTACATAATTCGATATGCGGCCTGCGGAGTTGTGATGCATTTCCAAAGTGGCCCGCAAGATCATTTTGGTTTTCCACCTTTAGACTAAACATTTTATTTCAAAATAATTAATTTGTAAAAACCTTCATTTAACCCGCCTATCTTCCGTAATAATACCAGTCTATTTTATTTATGGAAATTTGAATTATTTAATTGATTGATTGACATTTGATTTATACCTAGCGAAAACATAAATAAATATGTCCTAAAGTTCCATTCTTTTTTGGGATATATTCTAACAAATTTCGGAGAGGAACATTGGAACAAGAGGAAAACTTTCTAAACGATTTATTTCATCTTAAAACACACGTATCACACTAAAAAATGGTTTTATTTCAAAGTAGTTTTAATATTCCAGAAACTTTCCTTCTTTAGAAGTATTTTTTTTTTGTATCGTATTCTCTTTTTTTTTCGACAGAATAAATTGGAGAAGTGGAAAAAAACTTTACTTCATTTATTAATTTAAGATAAAAAAATTTTATTCTCATGTAATTTGTTTTAAAAAGAACATTTTTTATCTAATAAATTTCATCAACTTCTCTAAAAAAAAATTGGAGTTCCTTTTCGGTTTATGAAAAAAAAAAAAAAAAAAAACTGTCATTCAAAAAAAAAAAAATTATTTTGGAGATTGAATGAATACATTTTTTTCGAATGAAAAATATTTTTATGTGATTCAATTTTGGTGGAGTAAATAGGTTTTCGATTGAAATATTTCTTGGAGAGGTTTATTGTAGAAAAGGAAATGTAAGTTTTTATTCATAGATATTTGATATTTTATTAAATGGATTATTAAACATTCAATTTTGTTACTCAAATTTCGATATTTAAAAAAACGACTCCTTTCAGGTAATCATTAAAAAGAAATGAACATGCTTTGATCTCATTCCAAAAATAATTCTGAAAGAAAACGATTTTTTATAGTTTGGGGTTTTTGAGCGAAAACGGAAAAGTCCACAAAAATAAATTCTTTGAACATTCCTATTATATCAGCAGTCTTAATTATATACTTATCTAACTTCAAATAACGAATGTTCCTTTGAAATCTGACTCAATAAAGATTAGTTTTATATTTGGCATCTCATATTTCTTAGAAAAGTGAATTAATCTGAATTAAAAATAACTTTTATGTTTTTTTACCGCATTTTTATTTATGACGCTATTTATATGCTTTGTAAAGGAAAAGACACGTTAAAGCCTACGTATTCAATTCTTTTGTGTAGTTAATTTATGCATAGCTTTCATTTAATATACTCTACTAGATATGGGGAAAAAACATTAGAATTTTAGATATCTTTTATAAATTATTGATTTATAGGACATGAAAACTACTTTGATCCCTTTGAATATTTTTGTATATTTTTTTTAAATGTAAAATTTGTTAATTGTGGGATTCATAAACTACTAAAATAGCTTGGTATTCGATTATTTGACAAAAAATATCTATATATTTTCTTTATCCATATCTTTATATATTTTTTAGACTAAAATTGAATTACACATAACACTAACACTACATTATGAACACAGGTATAAGCTAAAATATCATTCAATAAGTCACACCTATATGGCCTCACTGTTGAGAGACCCATATGAGTTTTGGATAGTAGCAACCTTCAAACGATATGTGTCAAAATTCCATTACATTCTGATTATTAGTTTACAGGTTACAGTGGTTTTAGTGACACCTGTTTTGTTATTTTCAAAACGATGGATAAAAAAGAACTTCATGTGTAGATTAAACATTGTTTTTTTTTTGATGGGGAAAAATACTGTTAAAAGCCAAGCAAGGGCTTGATAAGTGTTATGGAGACTCTGCAACAGAGAAATCAACTATTATTGACTGGTATGCTGAATTTAAACGCGGTCGTACAAGCACTGATGATGCTGAACACTCTGGTTGGCCAAAATCGACAGTTGTTCCTGAAAACATAAAAAAAGTCCACAAAATAGTCTTGAAAGACCTTAAAGTGAAGTTGCGTGAGATATCAGACTGCAGTGTGTTTACAATTGTACACGAAATGTTGAGCATGCTTAAGTTGCTTTGGAAGTGGGTGCCGCGTTTGCTCACACCGGCTAATCGCTCATTTGCTCACAATCCCTATATTTCCCTCTAGGTATGACAAGCTTATAGATCTTTGAGGTGCCCAATCTGATACTTACCTTTACCTTAAATAACTTCTAGTAACTTTTGATGCACACTAGATTTTATGCCATGTTTTTGTAAAATAGCTGAGAAACAATAGCAGCCATAATTTAAATGCTGCAAATTAGAATGTCATCAATCTTCTAATGACTGCCACTATACGATATGTAAAAAGTGTATTCATTTTATTTAAACATAATTTAGCCATGAATCCTGTAGTTTTGTGCTAACTTTCTAAATAATATTTCAAGTGAACGATAGCTAAAAAAAAAAATTATTGATGTATTTTTCAATCAACAAAAAGGACGCATCAGGTTTTTACAGCCAGCACATTATTCAAAATAACTCCATCTTCCCAAGAGATTTCTCATTTGTTCCATATATGAAACTTTCATACCGACGTCCTTTTAAAAGATCCATCATCTCCAAACTTTGGTTCGTTAACTTCAAATACCATTTAGAAAAAAGAAGTTCGAACCATGATTGAAAAAAACCCTTTACCTAAGTATCCCCTGATATCAGAAATGGCTAAATTTAGCTCTGGTACCTTCGGGGCATGAAGAAAAATGTTCGGATAAAAAGGCAATCAATCGATTCATTATCCTTTTTTTTTTTTTTCTTTTTAAGGAAATGGCGAAAGTTACAGAATCAAGAAACCGAGAGGTTCACCATAGAAACTCCTTCTGTGAACGTCATAAAAATTTCAAAGAATTATATTTTTATGTGGCAAACATATTTTTTTGATATAGTTAACGCGAATGATGGAGAATTTGTCCCGCAAAAACTGCATTATCAAATCTCGGGATCTGAAAAACTCCTGTCGACTTGTTTTCATGTCAGATTCCATTTTCCATAAATAAAAAAAATACGGGTTTTTCTTATTTATTTTAACCCTGACAAAAGAAAAATCGGCACACTATTGATTCAGAAGTTTGCTTTTTGTTTATTTATTCCTTTCTTCTTGTTTCCTTTTGATTATTCTAATGTAATTGTTCTTTTCTCCTTCTACAGATTTCGCATCTTTGTCGGAGTACGACACAATCCATCACAGAATGAATGCGGAAAAGTTTGTCAAACATTTCAGGATGTTTTTATTCATCCATTTGGTTTTTGAGTATTGAATATTTACCATTGCTGAGTATTTATCCTTGCCGAGTATTTACATTGATTGATCTGGTTCTCAAACTTTTTAAAACAGCGGTGCCTATAAAATCCTACAAATAATTGTAGGACAGTTACATATATAATAAATATATTACATATATTAATTTCTGATAAGTATTTTGTATCAAAAATGAATAAAAAACTTCCCCAAAGAGTCAGATGGAAACTAAAATAATATATCAATAATTTATTTTTCAGTTCATAAAAAATATTCAGACACAAAGTGAATGGGGATTGATTCAGAAATATATCACGTATCAAACAAAAAAGATAAAAAAAAAACTATTTTAGAACTCTACGTGTACTTGAACGAAATGTTTCAAAACAAAGAGTTCAAAAACAGAAAGACCGGATGCGACTCCCCAAAAATCTGTTTGAAGGAGAAAAAATGAAAAGAAAACTTAGTTTTCAAACTGTTTGCTATTCCGCTTTAGATATCAAAATAAATCAAGTTGTTTTTCGACCCAAAGCAAGAAGAGTTTTTTATTATTATTGCGGAAGATCTCGTAGGGAAAGAAAGAAGAAGAAAAATGAATAATATAGATTGAAATCAATTACTGTGGAAGGTTAGCGTCTGTTATAATGTATTCCAAATGGGTGTTCTTTATCTGTTGCTTGGTATAGCAATTTTAAGATACTTAGCGAGCGGAATTGGACTTTAAACACATACACTGGTGTCCAAAAGTTAAGCATAATTGATAATTATGTGAATAAAAAAGGAACTGTAAATCAGAATGGCGGAAGTGCAAAAGGGTTATAAAATAAGAAAGCAAATCAAAAGAACGATAATAATTAATTTGATTTTCAAAGTAGCAGTTTGAAAGAAAACTGAGTATAGCAAGGTTCACACTTTAAAGAAAAAAATGAAAGAAAACATTAAATAAAATACTGATACTGCAGTTTAATAAGGCGTGTGGCCACCTCTGACAGCCAGGCACGCTGCACTGAGATTTACTACATTTGCTATGAGATGATGAATGAGTTGTGGGCTCAAACGGTTCCAAACTTCTTGGAGAGCTCTCTTCAGTTCTGTAACGGAGCTTGGTGGGTGCAGAAAGGGCTGCAATTTGTCTCCCGAGCATATCCCATACATGCTCGGTAGGATTTTAAATCAGGGGAGTTCGCAGGCCACGACATGCGCTGGTGTTTTCCGTTTCAAGGGAAGTCATCAACCAGCACCGATCGGTGACATGGCGCATTATCATCCGTGAATATGAAGACAGGACCGACAGCACCTCGAAACAAGCGAACATAAGGCTCAAGAACTTCGTCTCTGTATCTTTGACCAGTCACAACCCGTGTCAAAAGAAATGGAGGTCTGTGTGGCCGTCCATCATGATGCCTGCCAATACAATTACTCCCCTTGATGGAAAATGATATCTTTCCGTTATGTTTCTTGGTTCAAAATGTGTCCCCGACGTTCTCACCATATCGTTACCCGACGAGAATCACTACTCAGACTAAACCGGGATTCGTCACTGAACATTAAATTGGCCCACTCTCCCACACTCCAATGTTGATGTTTCAAACTCCCGGTTCAAACGAGCGCGGTTATTACGCAGACGTGAGGGGAATGCAAACTGCTAGTCTTCTGGCATACAGGCCAGCATAATTGAGTCTCCTGTAAACAGTTTGTCTCGAAATTCGTATTCCTGTGGCGACTGTGAGCGCCGAACACAGTGCTCTGGCAGTACCCCTCTGACGTCAGTACTTATTACCAGATATCGGTCTTGGCTAGGGTTGTGACTCTTGGTCGACCTGATACTGGTTGTCGGGTAATATCTCCCGTTCTTTGAAACCTCTGCCACAGTCTTGAGATCACAGACTGGTCCACATTCAAATTCAAGACACTTCGGTTTGTGATCGTCCGGATTCCAGCATTCCAACGATTCTTCCTTTCGCAAACATGTCCAATTGGCGTCTTTGTGCCATCATTCACCTTGTTTGATGGTTAACAACGTTCCTTCGCACAGCAGTTGCACGAAACTTGTCTGAACTGCCTATGCTGCGTGAATCGGTTTCTGTGCGTTCCGACATGCGCAGGTGTTTCGCGCAGGACGTAGTCGACTGAAAAGTTTTGCATAAACCCAATGTTTCTTCTTCACCCAATTAATATTCGCAAGAAATTTGGAATAATTTTACGAATATTTACTCCATGTTTTTCGCATTTTACAATGTATGCTTAACTTTTGGACACGAGAAGTGTATGTGGTACAAAATATCATGAAAAAAAGAAGATGAGGCCTAATGGCCGAGAGTGGTTGCTGTGGTTGGCGTTCGGTACAACACGTTTCGGAGTGCGAGAGTGACGTCGGTACCATGGACATTTTTTGAGTGGTTAGGAATCAACTTTAAACCGTAGATCCTCAGGTGCCATTGCGGATCTTCCAGACCGTTGTGAGTTAAGAGTGACTTCAGTCTACATGCTTCTGCTCTCCGGGTAGTGCTGAGTGAGTCACAGCCGTGCAGTCCTTGCTGATGGCATGAAGATGAACTATCTGTGTATTATCAGCTGAGTTAAAAAAATATTAATTTGATACTTGTAATTCTATGAAATATAAAAAGTGAAAATAAAAATAGTTTTATTCCTTATGTATTTTTTAGAAACCCTTCATGTGTAGCTGTAAAAAAATCTGTAACTCTTGCAAAAAAGAATGACCGCTTTCCAAGTGTTTCAAATAAAAATGCGACTTTTTATCTGTCAACATTTCGCTCACAAACTATCTCTAAAATGAATGTCTTTAAATATTCGCCTCTGTACAGCTTTCTTTTCAATTGGAGTTAAAGCATCATCCCTGATACTCCTTTAAGAAATAAATCGAATAATTTCTTATATCCATCGAGAATATACATTGAATAGGAGAATATTTGCGAAAATATTTCAGAATGTATTCTTCGGTTCCTTCGGGGCACAGAGTAACTTGCAAATTCTTTCCCATCCCCCTGTGTGACAGATGATCGAAAGTGACTTCGGGCTTCGAATAAGTTTTCAGATGCGAAAAGAAAATGGCATAAGCCATGTGCTTTTCTAACATTTTTAAGCAACATTATTTTAAAATAGGGGCATAATGGCCATCGGGCGCTGTCAGGTTTCGGGTTCGAAAGTGTCATGGATGTTTATAGTGGTTCCGCAACATTTTTTAAAGGATCAACGGATACTCCGCGTCCGTGGTTTTAATAGCATCGTTATAAATACTTGCCTTAAGGCATAAAAGCTTGGCCAGCTTATAGAACAAAAAATTTTAAATCAACGGATAGGGTTTTAATAGCATCGTTATAATATTTATTTGCATTTATGAATTTTTTATTTACAGAATAACGGAAGGAGCTTTGTACTTTCGTACCACAAGTTTAAAGTTCGAATATTTGGATAGCGGTGGCATGGATAGTTGTGAAGGGTTCGGAATCCCCATTAAACTGTAGGACCCATTATAATTAGTCATAGTGTGCAATAAATGACCGTAGAATGACATTGTTGACATATAAATCAGTCGACTACCATAATTTAACTTAAGAAAAAAAAAGTTTTTAAATTATCGATATACAAGGAATTTATATTTGATTAAATTTAAAAAAACAAAATAATAAATATAAGATTATAAAAATATTGATAGTTTTTCGTGCTTACAACCTTGTTAGAATAAAAGTGTCCTCCTCAAACGTGTGCTTCACTGCAACTGTCACTGAATGATTTTCTGTGGTGAAAAATCTACTGATCTGGCAATTTTCGTAGCAGTTCGCAAACTCAGACGTCTCTAATAACAGGGTGATAAATGCTAGTTTCATTAAAACAAGAAATTCTTTTGGAAAGTCTTCTATTTTTGAAGAGGCCCCCTTTCAAGGACCACCCTATAAATAACTCCGGAATCGATAATTGGTTTAACGATCATCTCCAGTTATTGATATTTATTTAGGGGCACGCCGCGGTTCACTCATCTAACCTTTGAGATGGCGGGTCTCGGTTCCAATTAAAATGAAACACTGAAAAATAATGGATAGGAATTTAATCAAGATTTTCATTTTCTGTTTAACTGGGGAGAGTGATCGCCCTCATTGGAATGCGCATTCATTTGGGGACGATAATCGAATGATCAATGAAGTTAAAGTATGCTTGAAATAATGTCTCGGGGTGTTGTTGCCATTGTAAGAAAATTCTGAAGGTAATTAGAACAGGCGACGGTGTTAATAAGGATGGGGCTGCCGGAATTGGAATGTTTGCATTCAAGATGTGTCATCAAAATGATATCATCCATTAGAGATCTTTCACTAAAACTATGCATGAAATGAATCGAGAATTAATAGTGTTGGTTCTCTAATAGGTAATAAATTTATTAATAATATTCATTTCATATTCTAATGGGTAATCGAACATAAATAGTGTTTATACTGTAATGGGTAATCGCATATTAATAGAGTTCATACTGTAAAAGGTATTCAATTTATTAATAGTATTCTTAGTCTAATAAGAAATCGAATATAAATATTGTTCGTGCTCTAATGAGTAATCAATTATTTATATTCATATTATAATAAGTAATCGAGTATAAATATTATTCATACTCAAACGGGTAATCCATTCTTAATAGGGTTCATATACTGATGGGTAACCAATTTATTAATATTGTCATGCTGTAATGGGCAATCACACACTAAACATAAGCAGACAATTCAAAATCATAAATATATATATATGAATTAAGATAAGAAGGTTCAGGGGCCTATTCCCACGGATACTCCGTCATCAGTACGCCAGCTGCCAGATTGACTACGCGATGCCCTACAAATTTTGGAACAGCGTTTCTCTCCTCTGCTCACAAAAAGAAGAGCCCTTCCCACTCTTGCACGGAAGACGCATTCGAAATATCTCTCTCTTTCCACGCACAACAGAGGTTTCGCAGATGTCGGAGCGCATTAGAAATGCAATGCACTCGACCTTTCAGTGGGCGTACTAAGTGAAACCACTTACGGCCCACCTTGGCTTTTAAGGGGGCAAAAAGAGGAAGAAATTGTGGGAGGCTCGAATTAAGAAACCCTCCTTGGAGAGTATCTGGATGCTTATTCTTCAGTCACACTTCGAATTCGAGAGATTTTGGGAGTACTGTATTCCCTTATAAATACTTTAGTTATCTCATGAGACTATATTCGCATCTTATGTGGCATTTTAATTAAATACTGGGAACTGTGGTAAAAATAAAATTATATATTATTTTGAACAGCGTTATATAACCACCCACAATACAGCTTGCCTACTGTCCAATGAGTGTATGCACTTGTCAAAGAGCTTACATTCTATCTCCTGAAACGGAAATGTCAAATCACTTTTTCGTGAGAAAGAACAGTTTGAGACCTTCTGATGAAGGCGCCAGGACTACTGTAGAGCCCTGCTTAATCTAAGAATTAGACGCAATCGCCTGTTTCCAAACAGCAGTGACGCTCTAAGACGAGTCCCCAATGCTTTTCTTGCGGCCCGACGCAGCATCTGTTCGATTTACTCAATGCATAGTTCTTTTACCTTAAAAATATTTCGATGAAGGCCTAAAAAATTTCGATGAAGGCCTAAAAATATTTCGATGAAGGCCTATAACGACGAACGTGATCCAACTACAGAGTGTTAAAAACTGTAACTATTCATGCATTGGCAAATTATTTCGTTCTGTGTTGTTGTTTCTTATCACACTCGGTAGACATCTAGACCACGCCCACGAACCCGCATGGACTCATGGTTGAAGGGTAAAGGGGGGCAGCTTCTGTTCTGATAGAGCACCCCGTAGGTAGAAGTCTGACTTTGGCTCCGTGACGCTCTTACAGCCATAGGAGACCGGGACCTACGGCTTAAAGTGGATTCGAACCACTACAAACATCCATGGCACCGCCGGGATTCGGCGAAACCTGCGGTACCGAGCGCCAGAGTGCTAGACACTCGGCCATCCAGGTCCCAAATTTGTGAATGTCGACGCGGTGTTCCCAGGTGGTCACCCACCCAAGTACTGACCACGTCTAGGAGAGGGGTAGAAGTCTGGCTAGGCTTCTGTGTCGCTCTACAATCCTGTGAGACCGGAACCTACGGCTTAAAGTGGATTCCGAACCACTACAAACATGCATGTCACCGCTGGAAACTTGTGGCACCGAGTGCTAGTCACCTTCACCTCTGTACCGAGGGGATGGATGGCCCCTTATCACTTAAAAGGTTGAGGGTGGAAAAATAATGAAAAAGAAGAAGAGAATTACAAGACTACAAGCGGAATTCTAATACAGAAAAGAAAAAGTTCGCTATGGTAACGAACATAACAGTAACTACGCAACCAAAATAAGCATAAGTGAAATCGAGAAGTGCACAATACAGGTGAAATTAATAATGGTGATACGTGTGTACGGCAGGTTATATAAAATATTAGGGTGTTTTTCATTCTGTAAAGAATGAAATACGTTTGTTGCGAGTGATAGAACAGGCTCAGTGAATTCAATTTGTATTTCGGGGTGAGGGTATCTTGAGATGATTAAATGTTCATTATTTTAATAATTTTCTATTAAAATAAGCTGATGATGTGATATATATGTAAAAGTTGTTCATTATATTTCTGCAACCCTGAATGTAAAAATTTTGAGAGGGAATTTTAAGATCCAGTGATTCTGTACCATTAGTGAACAGTTCCAATTGGCGAACCATTCAAGTTTATTCCAATTTGTGAACCATTCATTTCAATTGGAATACTATTCCTTCCAATTATTGTACCATTCAGGCTCATTCCAATTGTTGAACCATTCATTACAATTCATTAAATTTGGAATTTCATTCATTACAATTCATTAAAATTAGGATTCCATTAATTCCAATCGGTGAACCATTCAGGTTCATTCGAATTGGAGAACCATTCATTTAATTTGGTGAACCATTCAGGTTCATTCCAATTGAAATTCCATTCATTGGAAAAATTATTGAACCAGCTATGCAACTACTTGCATAGCTCAATGGTTCAACCATTTCTCCAGAGGAACTGCATTGCCGGCTATACAGGCAGTTTCTGTGGAGGACTATTCTACTATCCAACTTCTTGTCCTCTTACAGAATCGCGGCATCTTACTGGCCCTCTCTGCCAATCCTTATAAATGGTATAAGGTGTATTTTGGGCTAACATCTCAAATTTGGTGTTGAAATAGACAAAAGATATTGGGCAGAATTTCTGGTTTTTTCACATATGAATCCAGGTTAACTGCAAAATAATCACAACCTTAGGGCCATTTGGCTAACGCTCTGGCCTTTGGTACCATAGGCTTCAGTTTCGAATAATGGTAATGGCATGAATGTTTGAGAGTGGTTGAGAATCCACATTAGGTCCCGGTCTCGTCAGAACAAATTGGACAAAAAATGACCGTAGAGAGACAAACCAAACTTTTCATATTATACTATTTTTTTAATATATAAAAAGAAATGAAATATTTATATCTATATAGATAGATATTTGCTTCAATATTTCTATGTATCATCATCATCATCAGTGACGCAACAGCCCCATAGTGGGCCAAGGCCGTCGGCCGACTGGCAGATTCCTAGACAGGCTTGGCTTTATGGTCATTTTGTGCACACTCTAGGCTCATTAGATCGGGATCTACAGTTTAAAGTGGATTCGAACCACTACCAAGCATCCATGAGACCGCTGGGACTGAAACCCGAAACCTATGGTACAGAGCGCCAAAGATGTTATCATTTTTAGGAGATAGTGTTGCCAGGCCTACGTTCAACAGCCGTATTATTACAGTTTAGTCCACGGTTTAAAGTGGATATCGAATCACTACAATCATACATGGCACCAATGCTACTCGAAACCGAAACCTGTGGCACCAACCCCCCAAACCGCTAGTCACTCGGCCATCAGGCCAGTAATACTTCTATGCACCATGCTGTTAAATTACGTGAGTACATACGTACAGACCACTGGCCGTACAGGCCTAAATAATGGGTTTTACGATACAATATTTCATTAAAAATTGTGATTATCCACTTAACTATTGAATCGAGAAGGAAGGACCATGGAGCAGTTCGCGGGGTTTTTCATCAATTCCATATCCAAATGAGTTCAACAAATAAAAGATGAGGCCCGTTGGAAGATTCTCCAAAGTGTTCGGGATTTAGAGGGGAAGTAAGTCAGACATCACCGGAATGTTCCTGCAAATAAATAACGCTTTCGAAGCCTTTTTTGTAAGGAATCAAGAAGCGAGAAGCGAAGTTTCGAACTCGTGGAACATTTATGATGATGAAAAGCCCCGCGAACTCTCTCCCACTCGTCTGTGTCCAGGGCAGATAGTGCTAAACTTCTCCTTGAATATACACTCAAGAGCCAAAACATTATGACCACCCCTACATTTTGCAATGAACTCGCCTGGATGACGTGGAAGGCACGTGATCAGGTGGAAGTGGTATTTAACTGGTATTAAGTGGTGGTATTAATCCATGCCAAGGCGGGTTGAAGCTGTGTTGAGCGCCAAAGGTGGGCCAACTCGTTATTGACAGGTGGTCATAATGTTTTGGCTCTTGTGTGTATATCTTAGCTTTTTTTTAACAATCAAACTACAAATTGCTTAAAAAATTTTTTTTTTTTGGGGTTTTTATACGGATAGATATTTAAAGCAGCTCAATGCATATATTAAATAAGTCTTAACTTAAATACGTCAATAAGAATAGCTGGTGGAAGAAATTAAAAAATAATAAACCCATAAGAAAAGGTTAAAATATTCGAGGAAACGAAAAATGGCATGGATGTTTGTGGGTGGTTCGGCATCTCCGTTCAATCTTAGGTCCCGGTCTTCAAGCAACACGTGTCCCCTGCGTAGTGATCAATGAGTCACAGCGATGCAGCCCTTGCTTATGCTATAAAGATTAACATTTTCTGTATTGACAGCTACATTAGAACACCAACACCAACAGAAATTTCAATATTATATATATATATATATATATATATGTTATACAGACTCATAAGGCTCTGAAAATATTCGATGAAACGGAAAACTGTTCACGGACACGAAAATAGTGATCCTGGAAACGAAGACCCCGCTATCAAAACAATATCCATAATTTTATGGATACAAAAAGAAAAACTGGATTCCTTGTAAAACAGATATTTTTTTTCTCAAAATAAAACACTGTCAGTGTCTGTCTCGAAAATAAACTGTTAAAAGTATTCTAGAAATCGGAAAACTGTTCAAGGACCCAAAAAGTGATCAAGTAGATGAAAGCTACAGCTATCCAAAACAATACCCATCATTTTATGGACAAAAAAAAAAAGAGATTCCTTCCAAAAACTGATCCTATTTTTTTCTCAAAATAAAACCCTTTGACGGCATGTCTTGTTATCCAAAAGCGTCGGTCACATTCACTGAGACATTCTGTTGAATTCAGTTGTAAAAGATAAGTAAATAAAAACCAGAAGATCCGAGAAGGTTCTTTTTTATTCAACCAGTGCTGGGATCGCTTTGAGCCATTGCAGGCCCTCGTGGGCTCGCGAGTTGACAGCTTGTCTTGGGGGCGCTGCATCGGGACATATCAAGAGCAGCTGAGCAGCGAAAGAGAGTTTGCTTTTTGAAACCTTTATTTTCCTGGAATATTCGAGGCTGTCAGTTGAAGGAAAATGGTGGTCGGACAGGTTGCACTGAAGGGAGCTCCTTGAGGGGATCACGGAGTCCATTAAAGGAATCATTTTAAATCAGCTGCTGGTGAAACAGCAATGGACATGTTTGCAGTTTCCACCACCCTTAATGGATCTTTTTGACGTCTGTCCCTCACAGAGATAAGCCTCGCAGTGTTTGTTGTTTGTTTGCATTTTCAAAAATACTACACATATTTTAACTACTGTTATAACTAATGTTTTTAGAAAAAGCTTTCAGTCATACAGGGCTTGATAGCCGATTGACTAGCTCTCTGGCACTCAGTGCCACATGTTTCGGTTCGATATCCCGGTGGTGTCATGGATGTTTATAGCTGTTCGGAATCCACTTTGAACCGTAGGTCCCATTCTCATATGACTGTAGAGCGTTGGGCTTACAACCCTACCCCGTAAAGAGAAAATATCTCCTGTCTAGAAATCTTCCAGCAGACAGACGGCCTCTGACCACAGTGGATCTGTTGCGCCACTGATGATGATGTTTTTTATGTTTTGTGAAATTTTAATTCCAATTATTGAATCCCTATTCTCCTATCAACCACTATTTTTCGGCAATCAACATTAAATTATTACTTTTATAACATTAAAATTCAATGCATTTGACTGAATGGTGTCTATAAAGCAAAAGTAAAAATGTACTTAAATTTAACTCTGTCATTCCAGTTTTTTTTCCAGCTCTTTGATGATAAAAATGGATGAACGCATCGTCCATTCTCCTAATAATCCAAAGCTCTTTGTATTTAATTAACCTTTTGTTAATATTAGTTCGAGTGTAGCATTTTCGCTTTTATGCATCCGGAGTAACCAATGGGCGGTGAATGAAGTACATTGTTTACCAGGAGGACTTTTAAGGTTTGTGTCTAGCGTGAGATACAGTCATGTAAAAATTCCTGCAGGTTCAGATGAAGAAGTTCAAAATTGTCACCAAATGGTATACAGATGAACTGTCTCTGTATTGCCAGCTGCATTAGAACAACAACAATGTTTTTTCAGCCGCATACATTTTTTCTAACATTCAATATTCCTTTTCATGTCGGATAACTTTCAAAGCCTAATAATATTTTCAAAGAAATAAGTTTTTCCCCGTAATTTTCTACTCTTTCCAAAACTGAAGACTTTAGGTTAATCAACTAGAAGAAGAAAAAAAGGAGAGAGAAAAAAAGTAAACTGAAAGATTGGCGGAACATTTACTTCTTAAAGGTTACTTAAAGCCCCATAATTTACGATTCTGTGTTCAAGTTACACAGCGAAAGGAGGCGTTATAAATTCGTAAATGCCGGAACCCTCATCAAAGAGCATTAGGGTTATTTAAGCACGTCTTCACCTTAATCGGTTGTTTAACGCTTCCCTTATGAAAAAAGGAGGCTTCTTATGCTTGAAGAAGAGATAGCAAAAAATAAAGGCCCACGCCCGTAGGGAATGAGTGGAGACAGAGAATGAGGTGGAAAGCTTTTTACCGCCCACGTGAAGGAGTGTTAAGCAAATTAAATAAGGCGTTTTGGGAAGGGTGATTCCGCCAATTAAACACATTATATATCAGTTTAAAATAAATCCGGCGAAAGTGCTTTCGATAATGAGAGAGAAGGCGAAAAAAAGAAAAAAAAACAGATAATGATAATGAAGAAGAGATTTGGAAGTAAATGGCTTGAAAGTAATATTCGGAACACACATGTCTCGAGAGCAATTAGGCACCTTTTTTCTTTCTCTTAGGATAAGACCTAATCTGTTTAAAATATTTCAGGACTCAAAACGTTTTTTTTTTCGGTTGTTAATTCTGATTTTTTTATATTTCAAATAAAAAAAAAAAGTCTGCTTCTATTTCCTATAATAATTGGCTTTTTAATGCAGTGCAATACGATATTGGATGTTATTTATATTTGCAATTTAGAATAGTCTTATAATATTTAAATCTGGCTATAATGCAATTTAATAAATTATATTACGAAGTTATTTCTAAAAGTACAATGCGTAAACATTCCAGATATCGGATGTTAAAAAAATAGGATGTTGTTAAGGTGAATAGGACATTTTAAAACTGGGGTGGCCAACCCAATTGATCTTGCGGGGGCACTTTGGAAATGCTCCGAGGGAAGCATGTAAAATTATATATATACCTATTATATTTAGACCCACTATAGACATTTGTTTGAGTGACAAATTAAAACAATGAGTTATTATTATTGTGTTTACTGTTATTCTTACATGCAAACATAGATAATGTAATTATAAGGATACTCAACGCACATTGTAGTGACTTATATAACTCTAAAAATGAAATATAAGAAAATATATATAAACGGCATAAAGATAAATGAAATCATTCAAAAACATTTATTTGAATAGTGCAATATGCGTTTCTCCACTCTTTCACTTAGCTTTTGAAAATCGATCTCCATTTGGGTATTGGCACATCGCAATGGGTGTTGCGTGCGTTAAGTTCTAGCGTGTTTTCTGTTAGGTCCATTTCATTTTAGAAAAAAAAAGATTCACAGGTGTAAGTTGAACCCAAAGCCCAAAACTGAGTCTGGTTTGCTCTGCTATCATCAATCCACTGTGCCTATCTAGGGAGGGTCACTGCGTCACTGAGTTCACTTAAAGTGAGACATAGATATAATTTAATTATTCTTCGAAATCTCAATTGTAAACTCATGAATAAAACAGGCAATGTTTTTTCTTATATTCAGAATAATATTAATTTCATAAGTCATTTCACAGTCAAAGTTGCACAAAGTTTGCAAAGTTGTGGATGCACACATAAAGTATTTTTTCAATACATTGGTTTTCACTACTTTGGCCATTATGAAATAGATACTGGTATATTTTGTAAAAGTGTAATAAATCTCACGGGCCGAAAGGCGGGCCACGTGCTATCAGATTAATTGGATGTTTAAAAAAAATGAAAATGTAAATGTAAATTCATCCGATATATGAATTATCTTGACGCTGAGAGTTACTAATTTAGAACCTAGTTTTTAACATTTGAAAACAATTTTAGTTTAAAACTTTCATTCTTTCAGACTTTAAATCATATAAATAATTAAGCTGTTTTTCATCATAAAAATATTTTTAAAAGCACTTTATTAAAAGTACTGAATATTTAATGCCTGATAAAGATTATTTTTGCAAAGATTGTATTATAAGAACAAAAATTATTATTTACTTATGATGTTCAACAATCTCTCATTATTTTAAAAGTGTGTTCATTTAGACAGAACAATGTAAAAATGTTATCTGACATAAGGCGTTTTCGGTATTATTCCAAAATTTCTAATAATCGTCTATATTCTTCTTATAGTAAAATAACAACAAAATGTTGAATATGAAAAGCGAAGCAAGAAATCTATTGTGTTCAATCTGTTTTTGCATTTTTATACTTTATGCACAAATTATGCTTTTCTTTGTTAGACATTGTAGTGTGCAAGTACGGGCGACTCCACGTTGAGCACCAGTTTGTAGTGTGGAAATAAGGGCAGCTCCACATTGTAGTGTTGTCGATTATGCAGCTGGACTACGTCTGGGCGTCGCCAAGTTGTGACACAAGCCTGTGAACTCACAGCCTTATTTACACACGCACAAACAGCACACACGTACATTTAAAACAAACAATATTTAACGTATCCAAAGACATACAAGTCAATAGTTAAACAGCGTTACGCCGAACACACCTCCCTCGGGAGTAGAGACTATAAACCAAACGTCTTCTCTGCACTTTCTAGCGGATGATAGTCCCGAGGCATACTGACTATTTCTGCTGAATGCCACATTAGGCGCTCTTGCAGTTCGTAGGTTTGGTATGCCGCTTTAGGGTCGTTTTCGCATATTCTGGGCCAATTAGACCGGGACCTACAGGTGATTCCGAACCCCTCAAACATCTATGTCACCGCCAGGATTAGGACCTGAAGCCTGTGGTTCCAACTACCAGAAGGCTAGCCAATGGGTCATCAGGCTTCTGTAGTGCTTAGGAGGAAGCATTATTATAACATTTAGTATATTGAGTCAAAGATAACTGTTTCTTTATCGGTGAAATAAAATTTGTCACTGAAATTTCAAAATAATAGTGCCGAGTTCGAATCCCGGCCATGTATGCTTGTAGTTATTCAGGGTCCACTTTATAACGTAGGTCTCGGTCTCATAGGATCGTAGAGCGTTGTCTTGTGATCGAGTCAATCTTCAGCCCTCGTGGTTCCTCGCAAAGTAAAGGTGAGTATTACCCTTAGCCACGGTCACCTGCGATGAGGTTTTGTGGACCTAGTATCGGCTTTCCTGCACCAGAAGGATTAGTGACAAAAACAGAATAGTAGTAGAATCCAGAATCCCAAAGGAACATAACGTACATTCATTACAAGCAACAAATCGAAATCGACACTAGCAAATCCCTCTCCATTTCAATATCTCAGAGTAAAGTTTTGTATCCACTTAATGGATTTCGCAAATCAAGCGTTAAAAAGTGAAGAATGAATGCGCCCTTCGATAAGAATGTTTCTGCAATCAGCGCAAATGCAAATTCCTCTGCTCTCTTTGGGACTTTCTCACCTTCGGAACAGCAGCTCGACTTTAATTGTGTTACGCGCCTCGTTTCATGTGGAAATAAAGATTGCTTGACTCGCATATGGATCGCCAAGGCTTCATTTTGGCTCTAAAAATTCCAGTGTAACGTCCCCAATAACATGCACTCAGTCTAGCGCAAAGAACTTATAATAATGCGCCTTGGCGGAAAACAAAAATTCTTTTGCCAAGGTCTTCTTGTTCTAATGTCATTATGCATCCGGAATTAATAAATGTTTGGCGAGGAAAGTTTGCTTTTGTTTTGCTTCCCTGGCGGGTGACCCATTTGTGCTCGCTCGTGTGTGGAGGTTGGTTTGCAGATTGGCGTTAGTTTGCTCGGTAAGAAACGGCGTCCTATGCCGCGGAATTAAATTAATAAGGTAAGCGAAACGGAGTTGGGAATAAATGCGCCGCTCTAATGGTTTACGGTGAAAAGTTTTCTTATGGAGATGCTCTCTCTATTTTTAACAGAGCATTCTCCTATTATTTGTATCAAGTACATATTTTTAAATGGACATTATCATGTGCATTATTAATTAATAATATGCAATTGTTGGAAGGAGAACCAGGAGAAAACGAGATATTTGCTCTCCTCAAGAAATATTTTCACTAAGAAAAAATATTATGCGTATATATTATATATATAATTATATAGGGGCATAATGGCCGAGTGGCTAGCGCCCTGGCATTCTGTACCACAGGTATCGGGTTCGAATACCGGCTGTGTCATGGATGTTTAGAGTAGTTCAGAATCCACTTTTAATCCGTAGGTCCCGGTCCTAATAGGATCGTAGAGCGTTGTGGAGGTAGTGTGACTAGCGTTCGTAGCCTATCTTCAAACTACACGTGCCCCCTGGTAGTGCTAAATGAGTAACAGTAGTGCAACCCTTGCTTATAGCATAAGGATTAACTGTCTGTATTGCCACCTTAGGCACTTACACTTTTAAATCTGTGATGGGTTTTAAATACTTAGGATCAGATATGAATTGTCAAAATAATATCTTACCTGAAATAAATAACAGAATTGTGTCTGCCAATAGGGATTTTTTTTTGTGTTAAGAAATCTGTTTAAATCACAGTTCATAAGCAGAAAAGCTAAATTCTTGTTATATAAAACCCTTATTAGGCCTAATATGGTGTATGGCTCTGAAATTATGTGAAGATCTGATGAGGCCAATTTGGGTCTATTTGAGTGGAAGAATTTAAGGGCTATTTTTGGAAGTGTTAAAAAAAAGTGCTTCTTGGAGAAGACGGTAGAATGCAAAAATTTACAAATGCCATAAAGACACAAGATAATATAAAGTGTATTAAGATCATTAGGTGAAACTGGGCTGCTCATGTCTTCAGAATGAAACGATTTAAGCACTGCAAAAAGGCTCGTTTTGACAAAGTCTCAGAAACAAAGAGGAAGAGGACGACCCAGGTCGAGAGGGATAGACGCAGTTGAGAATGATTTTGCTGTACTGGGGTTATGAATTGGACGACTATGATCACCCAGAGGAATGCATGGAAATGTCTTCAAAGGAAATCCTTGGCTCACTCTGGGCTGTCGTGCGGTTGAGGACGATGATGATATAAGCTATTGAATGTCAAACATGTTTTTATTTTTATAAATTTAAAGCATCTTCAATTAATCATGTTTGAAAATTTCAGTCCGAAATGAATTTCGTATATATACAATGCCTCGCAGACATAAACACACCATGTGCATAAATTATTAGATAAGAAGAAATTTATTATTATAAAAGTATGAAAATTCAATGTTTTGAAAAACTTAAGCCTGATTTTTTTATTCACATTTTGTTAGATTTATATAAGATGTATTCATTATAAATACGATAATACGCAGTGAAAGAATGAATATTACAAGTAAACGTTTTCAAATAACATAATTTTTAAAGCATGTGAACTGACCATAGCCTCTCTTCAAGCGACACGTGTCCCCTGCCTAGTGCTCAGTGAGTCACAGCTGTGCATCCCTTGTTTAAGGCATAAAGATGAACTGTCTCTGTATTGCCAGCTGCATTAGGAAAAAATTATAGAACAATTCATTAAAGTGAGTAACATTCTATTAAAAATTGAGAAGACATCAAGTAGAACAGTTTTGAATAAATAAAAAACAACTCTAAGTAAATAAATTATATTTAACAATTTTAGCCTTGAATGAACTCGTTTTTATTACCTCATACTTATCGAATTAAGAATCTCGGACGTTATAAACGTTCTTAACAATCCCGTTCTAAAATGACAGAGCATAATTCTAAATCGATCAGAAAAAACTGTCCTAAAATTTTTAACTTTTCATTATCTTTGCGTAAACAGTGGGAAATCTTATTACGGCAAATTGATTAGTTTTAGAAGACACTCCGCGAAATCTGCTCATGTGTCAAAATATCCACTTTTAAGCCTTATTTCCCGGACTTTTTTACTTTTAGATAACAATTTTGTCACCTTTTAATAACTATCAGAGCGTCTGGCGACCCGAAAAGAACAGTTTCGTTGCATAATTAATTATATTATTCATCTAAAATTACTTCGAGAAATTGTTCGAAAAAAGAATAAAATGTGTCGCACGAAAATTAAGATTACCTTTTTTTTTTTTTTTTTGGAAAGTATATTATAATTTAATTTGTTTTAATACTGTTTGTCGTTTTTCTTAAGTTAAAATATCAATTTCTCATTCTTATATTTTTTTCTTTTTTAATTATAAAATTGTGTGGATGAAACTTTTTAATGTCTCGCTGTTTAATTTTAAAGTCTCGTCAAAAATTTCTAAAGTATTCATCATCATTTTTATTATCTTAATTTTTATGAAATCCAAAATTTTTAACTTCGGAAATATCTTAAACATTTAATAACAACTTTATGTGTGAGTATTTCTAAGTTAACGATAACAAAAGAGGTTGTACTTTGTACTTGACCTTGTGTCTACAGGCATGATACTGTCCTGGTATGTATTCTTTGTGTAAACGAAAATGTTGTAGTAGTTGTTTCTTATCCCACTTGGTAGACATGTAGTCCAAGCCCACGAACCCGTGTGGCGGCATGGTTGAAAGAAAGGGGGCAGCTTATGTTGTGGTGGGGCACTCGTAGATAGAAGACTGACTGGGCTTTGTGAACCTGGCGTTTTTAAGGGTAAGATTGTCAACCCAGCGTCCAATGATCTGCTGTCTTATAAAAATTCTTTGCTGTCATATATTGTTTAAAGTTGAATCCGAACACTGCAAAGATCCGTGGCACCGCCGGGACTCACACCCGAAACCCCTTGGCACCGAGTGCCAAAGCGCTTAAATAATAATTACTTTCAACATCAAGTTACTTTATATAGCAGATGAATTTAAATTTAAATTTTGACTTTTTAACATCCTATTCATCTAATAAAACATCCTATCTGTTTTCATCCTATTTCTGGAAGATTTAAGCATTGTATTTCTAGAAATAATTTCGTAATATGATTTATTAAATTGCATTGCAATCAGATTTCAATACTATAGAACTATTCTAAATTGCCAAGATAAATAACATCCAATGTCATATTGCTCTAGATAAAAACAAGTCTTTTATTTAATTTTTTTTTTTTAATTTGAAACACACACACACAAAATTAGAATTAAAAACCGGAAAAAAAAATGTTTTAAGTCATGAAATATTTTAAACAGATGAAGTCTTATCTTAGGAGCCAAAAAAAAAATGCCTAATTATTCTCAAGACATGTGTTCCAAATATTACCCTCCAAGCCATTTATTTCCAAATCTTTTCTTCATTATCATTATCTTTTTTTTTCTTTCACGTTCCCTCTTCTTATCGAAACCCTTTCGCTGGATTTATTTTAAGCCGGTAAGTAATGTGTTTAATGGGTGGAATCCCCCTTCCCAGAATGCCTTATTTAATTAGCATAACACTCCTCTCCACCTCATGTTCTGTCTCCACTCATTCCCCTTCCACTTTATTTTTTTTCTATATCTTCTTCTTCAAGCCTAACAAGCCTCCTTTTTTTTTCATAAGGGGAGAGTTCAAACCACCGATTAAGGGGAGGATGTTCTCAAATCACCCATCCTGCCCCGTGCTCATGCTCTCTGATGAGGGTTCCGGCACTTCCCAATTTATAACGCTCCGTTTCGCTGCTTAACTTGAACACAGAATCGTAAATTGTGGGGGATTAAGCAAGCTTTAAGGAGCAAATGTTCCGGAACCTTTCAGTTTACTTTTTTCTCTCCCTTTTTTTTTTTCCCTTCTAGCTGATTAACCAAAAGTCTACAGCTTTCAAATGAGTAGAAAATTAAAGGTAAAAAATATATTTCTTTGAAAATAATATTAAGTTTGGAAAGATATTCATCAAATGTTATCCTATATGAAAAAGAACGTTGAACTTTAGATGAAAAATGTGTGCTGTTGAAAAAATGTCATTGTTGTTTCTAATGCAGCTGGCAATACAGAGACAGTTCATCTTTATGCCATCAGCAAGGACAGCACTGCTGTGACTCATTGAGCATTACCCAGACGGCACGTGTAGCTTGAAGGTCGCGAGTCACACTACCCCCACAAATCATTCGTATCAATTCACAATATCACTATTGTATCACAGTTGCATGTAATCAGATAATATCTATATTATATCACACTTTTCTTGATGACAAGATCCTATGCAGAGCTCTCATAGGTTTTCTAGATGTCAATAATAGGACTCAACATAACTATTTGAAATATTTGCTGTCTAACTTATCAAAGAGAGTTATTAAAAGGAACAAAGTATAAATATATTTCACCTTCTGCGGTAAAAACAAAGGTCACAAAGCTGCTAAATAGGGTAAAGCGTAATATGAAATCAGTTGCTTTCTTCTATGTGAAAAGGGGTCAGAAATATTCTACAGACATTATCTACTTGTGATCGAAAGGATAAATTTTTTTTTAAAAACTCACGTTCCCTTATTAAGTAAAGTGGCTCTGAAAAACACATAATGATTTTTTACAACTGAAAAGTGTCGAAAATAACGAAATTTGTATGTACGCAATAAAATGAAACAGGAATTCAGAATTAATTTCTCGTATTCAATATGATTTTCACGCTTTATTTTCTCAAAATTTTCAAAATTAAATAGAATTTAAATCGTTGATTTTATCATAATTGGATACTATTTTAACCAGAAAATATTATTTATTTTACATGTGAAACGAAGTAAATGTGTCGAGAGGAATGAAAAAGGGTGCTTCAATAAGATTGGTTTAATTTGTTGCTCGACGGTCATTAGTGTTGACGGAAATTACTTTGTGTTTGTTAGATGTTACTCACTTTTATGGACGTTAAAGTGAATTCGAACCACTACTACTACTAGTAGTAGTAGTACACCACAACACATCATTGTCACTAGAGCGGAATTGCCCCTATACAGTTTGGGAAGGATGTGGGTGAGAACAAGTCTGATTGGGCTCTGCGACCATCTACGGTCCTATGAGACTGGGACTTACGGCTTAGTGGATTCGAACCACTCCAAACATCCATGACACCACCGGATCTCGAACGCGAACGTCACAGCGCCTAGACACTCGGCCATCAGCATATTTATATATATATATATATATATATAATCTTTTAATATCTCTATGCACCATGCAGGTTAAATTACGCAAGTATATACAGTGCGTACACACTGCCTGCACAAATTCGTACTTATGACGAGGGGTTCTTTTTTACAGCATTTTGAAAGTGGGAATTCAATTATAATCACCCAAATTATAATCTTCCAAAGCTTCACGTATCACCCAATAAAATGCACCCTTATCCAAACGATGCTTATCCCTGAATTGACAATCAGCATATCGCGAGATATGTAATTGGGTGTCAATGATGGCTCGCGGGTATGAAAAGAGGCGCATTCATGGCCTCAATTAATATGCTAATTTTTGTACTGAAGGATAGGAGTAGAAATCAGAATGCACCGCTGCTGCGCGCTCCAAAGCAGCTGTTCGGATTCGCGTTATTCCAAGGACGACTGAAGTTCACTTTCAATTCAATGTTAAAGTTATGTTTAGGATTCAGTACTGCCATGAAGGAAAACAACATTATATATTGTAATTTTGCCTGATACGTCTTTAAAAAATATGTCAAATAGGTAAAATTAAATAAATCAATCATTAAATAGGTATTTTGTTCATTTTAGAAATTAATTATTACAAATTTTTCACACCTTAGATAAAAGGTGATTATAATTAATGCCCAACTTTCAAAATGCTGTCAAAAAAGAATTACTTGTCACAATGAGTTCAAATTTGAACTAAAGACACTTGAGGACAGGGGGAAACGGTATGACATCAAAATAAAAGGTCCACCTATTTTTCCCTTCCAACTGGGTATGACCTTGCCGCGGGGAAGGGGCTTTCCACTGTTCCCAGTGCCACAACTGTTGAATGACTCGGAAGTCATTTTCTCCGTCAAAAAACCGCTATGGCCTTTGGTGTCACAGGCTTCAAGCTCAAATCCTGGAGGTGGCATGGATGATTGTGAGTGGTTCATATTCCACATTAAACTATAGGTCTCAGTCTGTTTAGCACTCTTGTGCACAAGATGACCGTAGAGCGACAAATCAAAACCAAACCGTCAAAAAACCGAAACAATCAAGCACATGGAACACTACAGTTTCTATCATGTAAACTCATGCCAAATACGTTATGTCGATAACCGAACCACTACAAACATCCATGGCAGGCCGGAACTCGAACTTGTAACTTGTGGCACTGACCGCCAGAGAGCCAGTCACTCGGCCATCAGGACCCAAGCGTGTATAAACATACTATTTAATAAAATTGTAAAACTATTAATTAGCTGAGACTTTGAAGACCCATTTTTTTATCTATTGTCTAATCATAAATTTAGATTTGGAAAAGAGTGGGTGATAAGTCTGATTGAGCTCTGTGACGCTCTACGGTCCTAGGAGACCAGGTTTGGTTTGCCAGTCTTCAGGAATTTTCGGAAGAATTTGGCTTTTCCTTGAAGTGTTTTGTAGTATGGTTTTGAATCACTTTTCACGTCTTGGCTTGGGGTTTTCAACATTTGCATTTCAATAGCTATAAGTGCTCGCAGTGCGTTGATCAATTCTTTCTTCTAGAAGTTTCATATTTATCACTTTTGCCATTTTACCGTTCATATGGCGTTGTATAATGCTTCTAATTGTATTTGGAATACTTCATTCTTCATGTATGCCTATAATATTCAAACTGTGATATACTATTTTGGCTATTGAATGTGATAACGTTTCTTGTAGAATTGGGAACACTTCATTCTTCATTTATGACAGCATTTATCTTACTTTTGTATATTCTTTTAGTGATTCTTGAACAATTCATTCTTCATTCACGCGACATTTCTTGATCTATTCAACATTGCTATATCCATATGATTATTGAATTTGGCCTTTCTTGTAGTATTAAAATCAATTGCTTCTATATCTCGTGCGTTATTAAACATTGGCATATTCCTGAGTTTATTCATCCGTTCTCGAATATTGACACATGATAAGTTGAAATTTGCCGAGTATATTTCAGGTGTTTTTTCTTCTTCTATTTTTAATTCATTTATATTTATATATATTTTATATTTCATTTTGAGTGCTCTATATTTCTTTACAATGTACGTTTAGTGTCATTATTATTGTATTATCTATGTTTACATGTAAGTATAATAGTAAGCACAAAAATTACTCATTTTGTTTCCAGTTTTCATTCCCAAAAAATGTCTTTAGTGCGTCTCAATTTAATAGGAGGATATATAATTTTATAGGCGGCCCGTGAAGTTATAATGCATTTCCAAAGTGGCTCGTAAAATCATTTGATTTGGCCACCCCTGCAATATACAATAATAATATATTCAGTACTTCGTTAAAATATATAAATTTAAAGACTTTTATGTACAGTCTTACAAAACAAAAGAATTTTCTTTGCAATTGAACTAATAATTACAAAATATTTCCAAATAACCAAGTTTAAACAATTATTTAAACGTTAACAAACATTTAGTAGTGATATTTTTATATTATCTAAATATCAATACTAAATGATCACTGTGATTAAATTAATATTTATTTTTACAGATATTTCTGTGGCAAATGAACCTGCAGTGTTCAACAATGCCGAGACAACGATGTAGTTTACAGATTGGATGACCTCTCAGGATCTACAAGCAGTGTTTGCATTGTAAACTGTTCCACCACGGCGAACCTTCGCGAAATTCCGATCATGGAGATCATCCTGGAGGAGGACATTGTCGAGGCGTTCGATAACTCGACCACCGAACCCTTCGAAGACTACCCGATGTCCCCCTGGAGGCCGTGTCCACAGCGGTGATCCTAGCCATCATCATTCTCGCCACCATCATCGGCAACGTGCTCGTCATCATATCCGTCTTCACCTATCGCCCTCCAGAACGTCCAGAACATGTTCATCGTGTCTCTGGCGGTGGCGGACATCACAGTCGCCATCCTGGTGATGCCGCTGAATGTCGCCTACACCCTCATGTCCCAGTGGAAGTTCGGACTGCCCATTTGCAAGATGTGGCTCACGTGCGACGTCCTGTGCTGCACGGCCTCTATCCTCCACCTCTCCGCCATCGCCCTGGACAGGTACTGGGCGATCCATGATCCCATCAATTACGCCAGCAAGAGGACTCTGAAGAGGGTGCTCATCATGATTGCCGCCGTTTGGGTGGTCAGCATGATCATCTCTGCCCCACCCCTCATAGGATGGAACGATTGGCCCGAGGACTTCACGGAAGAGACGCCCTGCATGCTCACTGAGGAAAGGGGATACGTCATCTACCGCGAGCGGCTCGTTCTACATACCACTGATCATCATGACGGTGGTCTACATCAAGATCTTCGAAGCTGCCAAGGATCGCCTGAGGCATAAGGCGAAGGCGGCCGCCAAGTTGGCAGCCATGAGAAAGAGTCCCGACACCACATCAACCATTCCACTGAAGTCGATGCAATCAGAAATCAGCACCATCGCAGTCACGGACGAATCCACATCATCATCAGCAAACAAGGGGTCTGATGAGAAGACAGAAGTAGCCAATCAGCACGACAAGCAGGTGGCCACGACCGAGTTCACAAACAAAAACAATCTCACTGTAGAGTCTGCAAGGCCCAAGGGTAGAACTCTGGTTCCCGACGGAAACCCTCGCCTAACTGCGACCGTGCGGCACTACATGAAGGAGAAGCAGAAGATCTGCTTGCAGAAGGAGAGGAGGGCCGCGAGGGTGCTCGGCATAGTGATGGGGGTGTTCGTGGTGTGCTGGCTGCCCTTCTTCCTCATGTACGTCATCCTGCCCTTCTGCGACAGCTGCTACGTGTCCAACAGGGTGGTGAACGTCATAACTTGGCTGGGCTATTTCAATTCGGCACTCAACCCGGTCATTTACACTGCTTTTAACACGGACTTCCGGAAGGCCTTCATTTACATTCTGTGTCGCAAACCATAGGGGATGTCTCTGGATTCTCAACCTCAATTATAAAGCAATAAATCATAGGTATTAATATGTAGACTGATATAGCACTCGGACTGAATTAAGTTCACGATTATTAAGATTCTTCTCCATTCTTATGTACAACTCCATTGTCTGTGCACTTACCATATACATCACATTTTATTATTTATATTTCTAATGTATTCGCATCATTCATTTTTCATCAACAGCGAATATACTATACATATATATAACGCAAATTCCACTTATTTATAATTCAGATTTGATTAAAAAAATGCAAATCTTAAAAGACAAAAGTATATGTTATTTATGTTAATTGCCGTTGTAGTATTTTTTTTATGTTTGTTTATTTTTTTGCAGAGCAAAACTGTGTAGAACCATGGACAAAAAGCCTTGACAGGTTGTGAAATATTTTTAAAGAAACTTTTATGTTTGTCTCTACATTATTTATTTTGTTATGTTTGTTTACATAAAGTATTATCTTACAAGTATTTTTAATTGTATCTCCATTCATGTAATTAAAAATACATTTTGCAAAAAAAAAAAAAAAAATGTACAGAGCCATGGACAAAAAGCCTCGTAAAAATATTTTAATGGAATCTGTATATTTGTCTCTATATTATTTATTGTTTTTATATTTATAATACTAATTTAATAAGTTAAAAATAGTACACTGATATATTATAATATTCAGTACATGATATTTACTCTTCCATTTTAACAATGATTTAAATATAAACATTGAATAAATAATATTGCTTAATTTAATTTGAATGTTGTATTCGTAAACCGTTTAGTAGTGAAATTGAAGAAGGTTTGACAGCAACTTTAAATTCGCTGTATGTTAAACGTTATTATCTTAGCTGATTATTGAATAAGGCGAAATAAAATTTTGTTTTATGTGTTTCAAATCATAAGCATTTTGATGTACGTGGGATTCATATTAAATGTATTTTAATTAAGTGTGTGTGTATTTTTATACTATGAATGATTAAAAAACTGAAAAGATGTTGATTCATCTTCGTATCTGAGAAAATTTTATACGTATGTAACGAATGCAAAATTGTAAAAAAATTAGCAATTTCTGAATAATAATTCATATTCTGTATTTATAACGGATTTAACATTGAAGAGGATCCTCCACTAGAAAAAAATCCTGAAAACATTTCGCATCCTCCTAAATTCTATGTGTTTGAAAACATTAGTGTAAACTATAGGGAGATAATTCATATGTGTGAAAAATATCTTGTGTTTCACTGTGCACATTGACTTCATTTATATGTTTATGCTACAGAGTCATCGTGTATATCATTGTCCGTGTATGTGTATCATAATAAAATTTAAAAGGCTAGTCAAAATTATTTTTGACAATCCTGCTTATTAATTTGAAATTATATTCGTACTTGTTATGAAATTATTTGTTATAATGTCTTATTTGTTATAAAAAAATTTTCCATACCCAGCGCACTTTAGATTTGCAGAAGCTAAGTGAAAGAGTGGTGAAACACATATAGCACTAGTCAAATAAACATTTCTTGAATGATTTCATTTATATTAGCGTACGTGTAAGAACGTCACGGAGCCAAAGTCAGACTTCTATTATGGGTGCTCCATCACAACAGAAGCTGCTTCCTTCCCCTTCAATCATGACTACGTATGGGGGCTTTGGGCTTGGCCAGTCAAGTGGGATAAGAAACAAAACAACAACATATTATCTATGTTTACAGGTAAGAATAATAATAAACACAATAATAACTCATTCTGTTTCAATTTTTTACTCCAAAAAATGTCTGTAGTGTGTGTAAAGCTAATAGGGAGATATTAATTTTATATGCAGTCCGCCGAGTTAGGATGCATTTCCAAAATGCCCGCAAGATCATTTGGGTTGGCCACCTGGTGTAAACTATATGCGTGACAATTCATGTGTGCGAAAAATATCTGTATTTCACACAAGGCACATTGAATTCATTTATATGTTTGTGCTGTATGTTCACCGTGTATCTTATGGTCTGTGTATGTGTGTCATAATAAAATTGAAAAAATTATTTTTAAACAAGCCTGTTTATAGGCTTGACAATTATTGTGTGTGAAAAATATATGTATTTCACAATGCACTTCATTTATATGTTTGTGCTATGGAGTTCACAGTGTATTTCATGGTCTTTTTATGTGTAATAATAAAATTAAAATCTTATTTTTGACAAGACTGCTTATTTATTAGGATGATTATGACTAGTTTACTATTTAGTTATAACTTATTTGTTATGAAGTTTCTTTTTTAAATTCAACACACTTCAGAAATACGACTGTTCGGACGAGTCCATTACTAAAAACAAAACAGCACCCACCTGCTTCCGATGAAGACTATAAAAGTTGGAGGTGGGGAAGGTAGCCGCAGAAAAGAAAAAGGAAAAGAGAGAAATAGGAGAAACAGACAAACGTATTGATTTCGGAGAACCGAATCCCGGAGCGATCGAAACTACGCTGACTTTCGGGAGAAAGAGTGTTGTGGGCGGAGAATCGAACCGCCGACCGGCGAATGCATCGGTATTTAAACAGAACAAAAACCGAGGAGTGTTTTCGGTGATGGAGTTTTCACCACTCGGCTGTCGATACATTAAATTGGAAAATAAACAAGCAAATCGATTTGCGATATGCGTTTAAGATGTTATTTGTTCATTTACTTGTCTCGGTGAAGTGGATTCATGCGTGTCTTTTTATTTATTTATCAGTGTAATGGAAATGGCGGGGAATGAGTGCTTGCAGGAGTAGCATTGTGATGGAGCTTAATGAAATAGGTTATTTCTGGACTGCATATTTTAAAGAGTTGAAACTATTAAGAATGAAGGAATAAAAACCTTTCTACCATTACATAGTACATTGAAGCTTGCAGTATTTCATAGTAGTTAGAAGTGTTCATTACAAAAAATTAAAAAGATGCAATAGAAATAAATTTGGGGAAATAGGTCATTTTTATTTAATTTATTTTTAACTATAAATTTACACAGTATTTTTTATTTTAGTGTAGTTTTATTTTTATAACAGGTTGGGAAAAATTCTTAGCAGTCACATCATCACCCAGGTGTTAAAGATCTATTGGGCGTATGGGGGAATATTGGGCGTATGGAGAATATGGGCGTAGGGCTGACAACCCTATCCGCAAAAAGGCCATCTCTTGTCTCGAAATCTGCCAGTAGGCAGACGGCCTTGTCCACCATGTGCTGTTGCGCCACTGATGATGATGATGATATATATCAATTTGTATCGAGAAAATATATTTGAAATTCTTTGCTAGGACAGATGCAGATACCAGGGATTGGAAAATTGCAAACCTAAAAACGTTACAGACACTACCCAATTAATATCTTTTCATTACACTCTTTTCCTTTGACTTTTATCCAAATTCTTGATTTATATATTAAATTATGAGCAGAGCAAGTTTGAAATCTCTCCGGGGATAGTAGGCCCCAACTACCTTCCAAACTTTTTCCAGCAATTTCAGATTACCTACAGGGTAAAATAAAACCACCGATCCCAATAAAGGTAATGGATCTCATCCATTCTTCGCACGTTTCAACACGCCCATTGTCTAATTAGAGACGACCCATCACCTCGATCTAAATTTGGTCCATCGATTTGAATTCAATGACAGGACGTTGATCCGCTGACACAGAGGTTCTTTCCGTTGTCCAAACAGGCAGCCCTTGATGGATGAGGTTCTGTCTCACACCAACCCACGACCTGATCAAGGTCAGTGGGAGCTCATCCAGTATTAACCCCATTTTTAATGAACCTGTCATATCATTTGAACCGCTCACAGAGTACGTGATTTTTTCCCCTCAGAGTGATTGGCGTGGAAATCTGCAGTTTGAGTGAAATTAATGTGGGCCCATTCAATATATGGGTGGAAATTTTAATCAGTATTTGGCAGCGAAAAAGATTACGTCCAAATCGAAGTTTTGCGAGTCAAAGAATTGGATGCCATTTAATATGCAGATAGCATCGAGATGAGTTTCAATTTTCATTCTGGGGATTCTTTTTTGCCCTCTCAAATGTTCTTAAAAAGGACAGCTTTTGATTAAGAAAAGATTTTTGTGTTTGAATCAGTTGGTTTTGGAAAGTTTAACATAGGAGACAAAATTCAGTCACATAAATTTCCTACAATGTTAACCTATGCTATAAGCATCCATGCTAATGTTAAAAACTTCTTTTGGGGAGGGGCCTGACTGAGAATGCTTATAACAGGAAATTTGAAATGGCAAATTATTGAATCTAAATTCCTAGAACTGTCTCTATAATATATATATATATATATATATATATATATATGGACAGTTCCGCTTGATCTCATAAGCAAGAGCTGCACCGCTGGACTGATTTAGCACTACACGGAGGCACGTGTAACTAGAAGATGAGCTACGGACGCGAGTAACAACTACCCTTCAACGTTCTACGATCTATTAGACCGAAAACTACGGTTTAATGTGGATTTCGAACCAATAAAAACATGCCACGGGCCGGGATTCGAACCCTGAGAGCCTATGTCACCGAACGATAGAGCGCTAGCTACTCGGTCATCAGATCCCTGAAATAATACTGAAATGTTGAATAAAGAAATCTTTGAAATGGAATGATGTGTGGGATCTAAAAGATCAAGTAATCTTATGACATTACTAAGAATACTTAATCGAACATACCAAAAGGAGTAAATTACCTAAGCATAGCAGTTTAAAATTATTAGCTCTCTTGGGCTCTGTGCCAAAGGTTTCAAGTTCGAGTCCCGACGATTTGCCATGGATGTTTGTAGTAGTTCGAATACACTTTAAGCCGTAGGTCCCGGTATAATATGACTACAGAGCGTTAGGCCTGTCCCGAAAACATGACAACATCTCCTTTCTCGAAATATGTCAGTAGGCAGATGGCTTTGGCCCATGAGCTGTTCCTTAGGGGCACAGCCAACAATATAACAATTTGTAACAAATTCTTCAATGGTTTTGACACAAACAAATAATTCAAAATTACGATCTAAAGACGTTTAAGTTCCCAGGTATCATCTTGTTACTACACACTTTCCCTTTGAAATTTTCCATCTTTCTTAATTTAAAATAAAAAATTTACTTATGCCCAGAATTTAATAAATTTAAATGCACTATTTCCGTAAATTTCAATCTCTCCTGGGATATAAGGCCCCCAACTACCACATCCAAACTTTCCCAACTATTCCCGATTAACTACTGGGGAAAAAAGTCCACCGACACTAATAAACGTATGTGATCTCATCCATTCTTTGCACGTTTCGACAAGCCCATTGTCTAAAGAGAGACGACCCATTACCTCCATCTAAATTGGGCTCACCGATCTGAATTCACTGACGAATCGATCCAATAACACACAGGTTGTCAAACAGGCAACCCTTGATGGATGAGGTATGTCTCCACACAAACCCAGACCGGTCAAGGTAATTGAAGCTCATCAAGTATTAACCACACTTGTAATGAACCTGTCACATCATTTGAACCGCTCACAGTGTGCGATACTTTCTTTTCCCTACCAGAGTGATTGGCGTGGAAATATATGGGGTTTGGCTGAGCTTAATGTGGGCCATCCATTATATTAATGGGGATTTTAATCTGCATTTGGCAGGAAAAATATTGTAGCCAATCCCTCTTTTGGCGAGTCCAGAATTGGATGCAATTTAATATGCATATGGAATCAAGATGGGTGAGATGAATTTCAATAGTCATTCTGGGGTCCCCTTTGAAATGTGCTTAAGAATAGCAGTTTTGATTAAGAATATGCTTTATGGTTGAATAAGTGGGTTGAAAGTTTAAAACACACGAGAAAAATCCCAATCACACAAAGATTTTCTAATGTCAGCTTTACTATAGGCATTCATGCTAATGTTAAAAGCTTCTGAAACGGGACTTCTGTAATTCATGCTAATGTTGAACTGTCTGAATACATATTATATGATTCTTCTGTACAAGTGTTTGCCACTGAACATCTCATAAACGGTTGGTTCAATTTTCATGAAAATTTTGTGTGTGTGTTTGAGTGGATCTTTGGATGGTTTAGTTTTTACAATTGGAGCTGGTAGGTGGCACTGAAATTGGGTTCTTCTGTACGTGTTTGTCACTGAACTCCTCACTTGGCTGGACCGATTTGGATGGCATTTTTTGTGTATGTTTTACAAAAAGATGAGGGGAATAGTTATAGGCTATCCCCCTTTGTTATAAGTCGCCACCAGAGGGGGATGGGAATTATCAATTTCTATACCGTTCAACCCATCGCTATGAAAATATGGAAGCAATACGTAAC
>BPLR01002565.1:0-87809 GCA_021605095.1 Caerostris extrusa
TCACATTACCATCATCTTGGAATCGTTGCCAAAGCCTGGAGATGACACTCTGGGCGATTCCAAGTTCCTCGGATACTCCAGCTGGGTACGTCCACATTCCAGTCGTCCGATAATTCTACCACGTAAAAAATCATCCAAATGCTTCCTTTGTGTTATAACTATGCAGTTATTGCACTGAAAGGCTTTTTAAAGCGCTTGTGAACAATTTTTACTTCTTTGCCACCATTCCTTATATACCCCCCTCTCTTACACTCTCGTCATTGTGACGTACTATCCGCGCCATCTGGTGGTTGCCTGTAATTTGCATATTCTTCTTCAAGATGTGTGGGATAATTCTACAGGTGAAATTTTTATTTTTAGAGTTCAATTTCTGTGTGATTCTGAATTATCCTTAATTTATGGACATGAGTGTATTTTTTTAAAATAACCAAGAAACAAGTACGGCCACGACTGATTGATTCAAATCTCAAAACTGTTAAATGCTCCCTTTCACTGATTTGATTAAAAAAAGGAAATCACATTTATCATGTTTTTATATGAACTTAAAACAGTTATAATACAGTAATATAGAATTTATTTTAAGTTCTACAAAAAGTATTCATGTATTAAATAATTTTATTGATAACTGTTAAATAAGACTACATCAAGAAATATTTTAGAATATAATTATTTTTTTCACAGATTGATGAACACATGCTTAATAACATTCCATTTTGCAGTATGCATACATAACTCAAGTTTTTTTCCACTTGAATTCAATTTCTTATATCTATATTCATGTATACAAAATTATTTTGGACTTGAATATTTAAAAACAACATTATTGCAGAATGTTTCAACGAAATCATTGATACTGCTTAATTTAAGTTAGTATCCAATATACATGCATATTCTGTGAGGGCATTAATTACACAAAGGTATGCAATGAGGTAAATAATATTAAAAATATTAGAAAAGTAAAATAAACTGTTCTTACTGCATTTTTTAAAAAGTTGAAAGGGGTAATAGTCTGTGTAAAACATCTTAACTATAAAAAAAAAAAAAAAATTTGTTGCTATTCTCAATCCTTGTAAAGTTTTCAGCAACGAAAGAACAATGGCTTCATCTTCCTCTGACATCATATTAAAACATTCCACTTGCTGCATGTCATAATCCCATGCTCGATTGTACACTTTTTCCCTATAAGCTCAACTTATCCGGAATTGTGAATTTTATATATGTACGTCTTAAACATCATAATTGTTTAATACTCTTAAGTTACACCTTAATACTTTATTATATTTCATTAAAATCAACACATAGCTACTTGAGTTATGGATATTTATGTGATTTTATTTTTTAATTCACAGATACCAGAGTTTGTATAAAATATTTAAAAATGCATTTATTGTTAATTAAACAGACAACATTTTACGCAGATAAAAATATTTTATTTTTTCTAAAATGTAAAATTTACAAATCATGTTCATAACATTTAAGAGGAAATAGTTTAAAATAAACTTTACAATTGGGTACTTCCAATTTACAGATGTACAAAGAATGCACTTTTGCATTATATGATAGTATTTTCAATAACAATCTTACCATACATAACTTTTTGAATCACTATTTTTTCCACCATACTGCTAAATTTTTATGTATAATAACACTATGAAGATTCTATTTTCTAATTAGATTTATGCTATCAAAATAAAGGTGAGGTGATTTTAATGATAAATAATTAGAAAATAATTTATGAAAAAATGATGGATAAGATTCTTAAAAGTGGATTTAAATATATATTGTTAAGAAATAGTGATTATGCATAAACACTTATACTAGCATTTAAATCAAAAGAAATAAAAAGATTATTCTGATACAAAAATCCTAATATCAGATATACTATATTAAATATTACCTATACAGCATTTAATAATATAAAAAATTATTGTTCTAACAATTTACAAATGATTTTAAGTTAGAAACTTAACTAAAAATGAAACTAGATGAACTAAAAATACTGATACTTAAAAACAGCCCATCTAGTGCAATTACAAAATTCATTAATCCTTGTATATTATTCCACTTCTTAGAACAACACACAAACTGCATTATAAAAACACAGATAATAACACAACATAAATACTTTTAACAAACAAATATGAAACATAATTTTTTTTAAATCAGAAAAGAAAGATGAAACTGATAAGTGTAAGGAGACGAATGAGATATACATCAGTGCTATGTGAGTAAGCTGCTTCATAAAAATAAGTAGCATCTCATATGATAATTACCTACTTTTTAAAGATGCAATCTGAATACTTACGTATTTGTCATAGTTTTAAGGCAATTTCCACAATTAAAAAAAATGTTTTGTAACTTTCTTTTAAATGTTTTTTTTTTTTTCTTATTATAAACTCAAATAAAGCAATAAACAATATTTAATGTTACATCAATCATACAATATGCTATGGAAATTAGTTAAAGCTTAAACTAAATTAGCATTGTCACAAGGAATTTTTAAGTTAACGCCAGGCTGTCATTAAATCATTAATAACTGCTGCATTGGGCTGGTTGGAAATTCAACTTAACTTAGTCTCTTAAATTATGGTTAGTAATATAGCTATGCCTATTGTATTATTGAGCATACACAAGATACGCAAGAAAGAATATGTGTGCATTTGAACCAGCTATTGTATTTTTGGAAAATATTTTGGTCATTATTATATTATATGTTCTTCTGCTTTAAAATTTATTTATTCAATTCATTTATATGTTCAACTATTAAGCTTCTAGACGTTAAAATTTCAGCACCTAGTATAAGAGTAATTTACAAAATCATATTTGTGACAAATAGATTATCATACAAGGAAAAAATGTTTTGAACAAGTAGCAATCCGTACTGTGACCATTAATATCAAGTACTGAACGGTTAAGAAATGAATCGAATATGATAGACTCTGTACAGCTGTTAAAGTCTATGATGTTTGAATTCTTTGCCAAAGTTCCTTCTCTCGTTGGTGTGATATTTGTGAACCATCGATCAGATATGCCAATTGTTAGAAAATCAGAAAAGTGGATGTAAGGTTCGGAGATAAAAATCCAAGAAATATTGGATATAATGTAAAAATGCTTTCTCACAAGCAAAAACATTTTTTTTTTTAAAATTTTGTTGCTTAAATTTTCAACATGAAAGTTTATTTTTCAATAATAATATCCCTGAAAACAATCTTCTTTAATTGCTTTTATTCATAAATCAATTTTGAAGGAATTTCATAGTATCATTTTTATTGATTAAAAATTATTTCCCATTTTTTTCCCAGACAATTTATAATTACAAAACTATTCTATGCAAAAATACAAAAATAAGTGATTCTATTTACAGAGAAAGTTTTTTATAAGTTGATTATTAAACCACTCAACAAAGTTGGAAATTAAAAAAATTAAGCCTTTCACAAAAAGTAATTATAAAATAAAAACAAAAATTATAATTTGAAATAAATATTTTAGAAAAATCTATTATCGACCCAAAAATGCTCATTTATTTAGACTTAACCTTCATTAAATTTGTTATTTCTGTTTTAAAGACAACAAAAATAATGTATTTGAAAATTAAATAGATATTAAAAACAAATAACCTTATAAAATAAATTATTACAGGTGCCTATTAAAAAATGAAACTGTTTTTTATTTTCATTAGAAACTAAAAATGAGCTAAATTTTATTATCTCTCTTCTGTTATCAAAATATTTCGATTTAAATTTACTGCTTCATACCTTTAAACACTGTATTAGTATTGCAATATTTGTATTCTAGCATTTTAAGGAAACCTATTGTATTTGCCAAAAGCGAAGATGCAAATTTTATTCTGTTCGTATACTCCACCACACACGGTAATTTCCTTTCAAAGCAATCTTGATAGAATCATGAAAACATATTTTCTGAAATGTTCATTTCAAGGAATGTTCAAGGAATTGAACAAGGAATTCATTTCAAGGAATGTTCATTTCAAGGAAGAAAAGCTTCCTTGAAATGTTTTACCAAATGAGACCGATTGCTTGCTCAATGAGTTTGCCATTCGAGGTCACATCTAAGTCAAAGTATTAAGTCAATAGATGCTGCAGCTCTGAAGAGGTGCAAAAACTATTTGAACCCATGAGCCAGTTAAAAATGATATTAATATCAATTCTTAAAATGGTTTGTAATAAGTGAATTGCTTTCTTTTAATCATTTAAAACTCAACATAATTATTATCAACTAGCACAGGGGTCTCCAAACTACGGCCCGAAAGTATCATCAATGCGGCCCATTACAGCGAATAGCTTATTGTTGCCGTAATAAGTTGGATAAAAAACACAGAATGATAATAACTCGGTTTTATTTACTTGCTAGATAAAGCATAATGCGCATAAGCATAACAACTAACAAATAATTGAAATGAATCCTACTAACATTATAGACTAGTGAACATCCCGTGGTTACCCTTCGGTAGTTATGTTGGTGTAAAGAGTATCGTATATGTATGTATATCGGCATTTGGAATGTATATATCCTGAATCAAACATATGATTTTTTATCCTGAAAATCCCTCAGGAACAGAAAAGCTAAATTAATGCGAATGAAGCAGCTAGGTATCCACTTGCAAAAAAATACCAATGAGATTTATGTAATTGTGATTTTTCACTGACAATAGTTTGTCGTTAGCAAGCGTATGCTCGCTCAGAGCGCGTACTCAGCGACTAGTCTAGAAATTATAGATAATGGCAGAAAAATTAAAAACGGTTTTGGCCCTTGGTACTTACTGAGTAAACAGTATGGCCCCAAGGCTGGAAAGTTTGGAGACCCCTGAACTAGCACATTTCGCGCTAATTAAAAATGTTCAATTAGAAATTGACCACGTTTAAAGTAAGAAAAAAATGAAGCTTGGAATTTGAAAAATGTTTAGGAAAACGAACAGCAGAAGCTGTAAAAAATGCCTTGAAAACGTTTTGCTCATTTGAGTTTTTAATTAAATATTTGAAGACAGTCTATATAGCTATTGTATAAATAAATCTTTTTTTGTACCACAAAATAAATGTCAAAGTTGTGTGTTTAAATGTCTATTTATTGTTTAATGTGTTTAACTATAAATAGTTAAATGTGTTTTAACTATTTATTATCTAATAGGAGAGATAAAATCAGTTCACCATCACTTTATTGTAACGGAAACAGTTAATGCCATTTAAGTGTCGCAGAAGTTAAATGCTTATTTTTTCCTGGACCTCCAAGGGATATGTAAAAGTGATAAAAAGAACGTAATTTCTTATTAGATGAAGTATTGCTGATATGTTAAAGAAAACAAAAGTAATAGAAATGAATGCTGTAATGTGAGGAAATATTATCAAGATTTTCAAGAGGTTTGCAGATAAACAAAATTTTAAAAGTAAGTTTGTCAATTTCCAACAATATAAAAATTACTATTATTTTTCTTTAAAAAATGTACTCTAAGGATAGAAAATAAATGTTTTAAATTTACTATTTGGCTTTTCAAAACTATTTTTTGCAGGCTGTTTAAAAACAGCCTGCGAAATAGTTTTGAAAGCGTAGAATTTATTTCTATTTTTAAAGAATAATTTTGTGATGCATAAAGAACAAACTTAAATGAATGGACTACTTGGAATAAAAAGACCATGGATGGTGAACAGTCTCATTTTTAACTATCAAGTTTAGAAGCCATCAGAGTATGTACTACAACATTACAAAGTTCAAAATTATATATTTAGATATTCAAAATTCTTTTTCATAAAATAAAATGTTAGATAAATGAAATCACTGTTTAAATGATTTTAATATAGCGTGAAATTTTTACCGGAATTTTAAAATTACAATTGATAGCATTAAGTTTTGTTAATTTCTTATAGAAATAAAATTTTACTTTACTATTTTTTGTTGCCAACTTTTTCGAGCTATGTAAGGTATTTTTGTAGATAATTTTTAAGTGGTGAAATAATAAGTGTGCAAGTTCTTTTACTAGAAGAATATGTCCTGTTTTATTATTATGTTTGAAATTTAACATCGCCCATAGAATTGGGTTTACCTGTTTTCATATGCCGATCTTGATTAACAGTATTTTAATATTCCAGCTGACATTATTAATTGTGTGGTGTTTTCTTTTATGCCTTAATAGCCAGATATACAGTCAGACACAAAGGTTACTTAAGATTAAAGGTTATTTTTGTACTCTTTTTTTTAGAAATGTATTACTTTAGGGAATTCTTATTAAAAAGGTATTTTATAATATTTCACTTTCGATATTAAGGCCGAATGTCTGAAAATTATCGGTTTATATTTCACTGCTATTGTTTATTTGAAACCATAAAATGCTAATTAATGTGTAAAATAATATAGTTCGGTACCCTTGTTCAGTTAATTTGATAATCGACCATTATGGACATATAGGTTTATTATTTTTTATGTTATACTTTTATATACACCTTAATAAACTCTAATCAAGATTTCTTTAGTTAGAATTGTTTTAAGTTTACTTTGCTCGAAATGTGTTTATCTCACATCATTGTTATGATAATATATAAAATAATCTAAAGAAATACAAGAGATAACTCTTTTTTTAAAATTATTAGCTTGAATTTAAAAATATCCTTCAAGTATTATTATCACCAGTTTGAAGATCTTTGAAATGGTGAGGATGATAATGGTAAGATCCATATGATGAATATGCTTTTACTTCAAAGCTAGATCCTTTCTTATTCAAAAACTATTCTCTATTTCCCTGATAGGCAATACATTTAAGTTCCCCCGATTTACAATAGTGTGTTGAAAATGTCATATTTGATCCGCACAACAAAACCTTTATGACGAATCAGGCGTCATAAACTAACAACATAAGAGTGAAGATATGATCTCCTTAAGAAAACTAAAAAGCAATTTGTCTCATAAGAAACTATCTGAAATGCGCTAGAAATGAGAGAACTCTTATCGTTGTGCACAAAAGAAAAAAGTCCTTCTAAAATATCCGAAGGGTAAAGCCGAAGTGCCTCAAATGATTGATGCAGCAGTCAACTGAAAATTACAAAAGTTATGAAGTAAGCGAAAAAGCGGCTTTTGGATTTTCTTGTGCCTCGATTTCGTATTTTTCACTATACTGAAAAGATTAAGCGTTCGGATGGTTCATTTCGAGGAGTAGAAATTTTACTGAAACTTTAGAGTCAGTTTAAAGGAGTTGAAATATCGACATTAGAGCTTTTAAACAAGCTTTAAACATGATGTCATTTAGCCTTTTAGTAGTTATGGAAATATTTTATGCCCAACATGAATGGGATGTTTTTCATTGATAATATTTACATATTTTAACGCAATTTCGATCTGTAGGACAATATTGTTAGTGTATGCGAAAATAATTTTACATCGGTCAATTTTTCTTGGTGAGAGCAATATTCGAGAACTATATAGAGCAAGGATATTTGTTTATGGTTTTCGCACGATTAAAGTATTTCTTTTGCATGGTTTATTTTATATTATATGTAGATTTTTCGCTAACAGTGAATTTATATTTAACGAAATCATAAGATAATCTTTGTTTATGCATCCAACATTTTTTTAATCTAATTTTTAAAAGAACCTTCGAAAAGGCTTCTAGGTGATTTTTTTTTTTTTTTTTGAAGATGATAAATAAAATTATGCATCCTCTAACTGCTTAAAACATATAATTATGATACTTTTTTAAAGTAATTTATATTGTTTCCTTCTTTTTTCATCACAATTTTTCCAATATTAAAAATACGAAAAAAAATAATTGTAATTTTTTAATGTTGAGTGCATTCAACCTCATTCCACTATTCTACTATTTGTAACAAACCCATTGTTACTCAGAAGATAGAATATTTATTAAACAAATTTTCAGAACAAAAAAATATTGTTTTTAAGGAGAACAGGCTCCCCAAAACCGTATGACAAGAGAAAAAAAATAACCAATCTGTATAATCATCCTGATGGTCACAGATCTATTGATGGATTTCCTATAATTTTGTCACTATAATAACTTTAGATGCGCAACGACGTGCTCTATATTCCAGTTCTAGTTCCTTTCAAATTTTGATGTATATCTAATTTTGACTTCAATTCACTACGAAGCATTAATCGACCAAGACCTGTAACAATTATCAATGAAGATAAATTAATAAAGGGAATATTTTTGATCATATCCCGTTGATGAACGATTATCATAAAATAAAAAGCTATGTTTCATTAAGCCTTTTATAAACCCTAGGTTTATTGATTTACGAAATTTAGAATTTCGCATAATCCATCTTTCCTTTGAAATTTAATGAATTGTGTTTTGTTGAGTTTGTAAAGAGGATATATTCATATACTCAAAATTCACGTGGCATATTAGACCTTAGGCAGTAATTAGATCCATGTTATGAGAGGACTTTAACACTGACGGAAAATTCAATGATTATTTGTTGTGCTCATCATTAAGTTTCTATATAAAAAAAATTAAATTGTTAATCAATTTGAATATTTTTTTCTTGTGATAGTTCTAGGTTAGTTATTAATCAAGAAAGTTACACAGATAGTTAGTTTCAGAGTTCCAAAATAATAATTCTTTTTGGAGATCAGGTTTCTTTTAATTCATTTTCCTTGAAAATAATTACTGCTTAAGCTTTTAAAATATAGATATAAATTTTTCAGTGCAAGAATAGATCATTCAAATTTTATCTAGGGAATTAATCAATACAAAGCCAAACTGTTTTCAGTGGGATACTTACTGGATAATATTCATTTTCAAATGTTAAGCTCCCAAAAAAACTTATTCAACATTATCATTCAGAATAAATTCAAAACTTTTCCATACATAAAAAAAAATTGTAAAAATATTAAATAAACTGTAAAACTATACATACAAATTTAGATAGGTCTTGCAATCTAAATGAATTTTATATTTTTAACTTGTATGAATTTTAATATATGTAATGATAAATTGTAATTAGACTTTAAAATTGAATAATTTAAAACAGTTTAATATTTAAAATCGGTTCAACATGATATACAGTTTCATGATTTGTTTAAATGAATTGATCCTGACTATAATACGATTTGTTTTGATTCATAATTTGTTTTCAGATGTTTGTACTAGTAATTTTAAAAATATTTCAAAAACATCGAAAAAAAAAGCATAATAAACTATCTACCACTTATAAAAGTTATATTACTTCGCAAAAAAGTAATAATGCATAATGTAGAGAAATTAGAAAATATTACTTCTATGTAATTAATTGTTACTTGTATTAATAAAGATGTATTAAATTAATTCATGGGCAAAAGCTAGAGATATTATCTAAAGATTGCATCATGTGTACTGTTGAAATCGATGAATTTTCTGTTTTTTATGTATGCAATATCTTTAGTTGCCTACATCAATTAATTATTCAAGTGCATTTTAAATTTAAATTCAAAACAAATGGATAAATGTAAAAATGAATTTTCATTTTTAAACAGTGTCGTGTCTTTAGAAAAATAATTCAAATATCTCCTCTGTTATTTTTAATTGTTCTTATAATGCGGGATAAATTAGCTTCAAGGATTTGAAATTCTTCTTTTTATATCTGTTTTCTCAAATGTTTTACTCTTTGCTGATTAGAATAATTTACAAAATATGTGACTATTATTTCGTCAATTAACAACGAATTAAAATATATTTTTATTAATTACTTTGACAATACATTCACATTTATTTTGAATTAGATATTTAAAATCTACAAGAAATGCTTGATTCATAAACATAATTTTAATTTTTTTTTTTATTTATTTGTCAGGAAAGCAAAAATTTTTGTATATCTGTCATCAGTTTAAATTAATTTGTGAAATTGTTTTGCTATAAAACTTTTTACATAAAGAAGCTAAATTTACAGATTTCAGTGGACTCCATTTATATGAATTAAATTTTTTTCTACGATATTTTAATTATACAAATTTTGAATTACAAAATATGAATAGTTTTTCATAATGAAAAAGGATAAAAATAAAATTTAAAATAAGAAGTTTCACATTATAAGATCTGTTCAGTCAGAATTCAAATACAAAGAACTTAAACAAAGAATTGCAAAAAACAGTTATGAAATTTCATCAACAAAATTAAATTAGTATTAAATTTACTTCTGATATCATTAGAATTTTCTAATAAATCTTTTCTCAAAAAAGACTAATTCAACTTAAATTAAAAACATAGCTTTATTCTTTGTCCATAAATCGGCATATATTGATTAATATACAATAATATTTATCGAATATAATATATAATGTATAAGTTGAGAAACCTATATATATATATATATATATATATTTATTTAAATAAAAACATCCACGATATTGATGTCTTTGGTATGAAAGAGAGTCCGGAAAAGTCTTTTATAAGGAAAAGATCAATTTAACTTAATTTTTGACCCAATTACAATTTTGAATGAACATTGCCCTATCAAAGTTGTAAGTAAAGAGCTCAACTAGCTTAGGATCGTATCTTCTTGGTTACTTTCGAAGTTTTAGATAAACTTTTGTCTCTTTTATTCTTTTTTCTTCAAAAATCGTGACCCTTTTATTTTAAACTGGAATGCAAGCAATTCTTCATGTACAACATGACAAAGGAGTCTCTCGACTGCAATGAATAAATTTAGTTGTTTACTAAAAGTAATGTATCAAGAATTTGACCAGCTGAGAAAATAAATCACAGCTATTAGAAAAATTCAACCTAAAAATGTTTATGTACATCAAATACACTTAATAAAAGTCTTGTATACCTTTTGACCTGATTGTTCGAATAATTTTCACTCTGATATAACAATTAAACAAAGGAATTTGGACATTAGGTAATATAATTCAAGCCCTTCCGTTGCAATTTTACGTTCAGCATGCGTCTTTAAGCGTACATGTTTCAGACAGAATGTAATTTAAGCTGTCCGCCCTTTTATCGATGACCAACGCAGTAATGGAAGGTCGCGCTCTCTTACTCGATAAAAGAAACGATGCACTCTGGTTGGATTTATAAAGGAAGGGCTAATTTGATGGAAGAAAAATCAGCATTCGAGAAATTTCAGAATGGAAAATTTAGGTATTTTCTATCAGTCACATAAGTCATGATAAATATAAACGCACAAAAGGATTTTTAAGTAATAGAATACTATACACTAGGGTTGGTTTGACAAGGAAAATACCTATTTAGTGAAAAGATCCAATTTCGAGAAATTTCAGAACGAAAAATTCTATATTTTTCCATAGATTACATGAGTGATTACAAATAAGAGCAAAAACATGCTTTGTTCTTATATATGGTAGATTGCATCATTAAGTTCTTAAGCTTTGCATGTTATTAAATATTTTAAAATATTAACGTTTAACGTTTGTGGCCAGCATGATTAGCTATATTATCAGTGCAAAAATTGCTTTTAAATCATTCCTTTCAAAAACTAGCAGATTTATTAGTGAAGGTCCTTCATTGAGAATCAAACTATTTGGATTGGGCTGCCGGATTTCTATCATGCAACTCATAGCCTCTTTACACGTATGCAATAGTGGATATCTAAAAAAAGTTATTTTAGAAAGCCATCACAAAGGTTACAAACTCTAGACATGCAGATGGCTATACTAGGACTAGTACAGAACAAGTTCTAGTATACGAGCCACCATGCCGGACATCTAGAGTGAAGACGGCATGCATCTGTAGTTCGCCTTTGTTATTGTTGACCATTTTATTTTTGTTGATGAACATGATTAATAAACCGCATATTCATTTATGTGCACAACCTCGTCAGGGAAGCATTTTCGATTCTCGATTGCTTTGTGATACTCTAATCCTACATGAAGGTTGTAAACCTGGTGAATCTGCTTCTTCTTTGCCTATCCCCAAAGTCCAGTGGGGCTAGACTAGGTCCGTGAATCCAAATACCCGAAGAAAGTCCAAGACCATCAACGGACTGGTCAAAGGAGATCCTGACATCTGAGCGCCAGGCACGCCAAGATGTGAGATGGTGAAGCCTGCTCAGAGGAGCACTTGGTGCAAATGTCGAAAGCTTTCAAACCATCTGAGAAAGTCATAGTTCTGAGGTGTCCACTGAGCAAACGGGTGATTGCAGTTTGTCCCTGCCTGTCACAATTAAGTGCCAAAGTACCGCCAGGTCGATGGCCCCGATACCACTGGTGCACTGGGGGAGTATACCCTGCATAGAAACATTTTAATAATAATTTTAGGATGAATATTAAAAAAATCTATTAAAGGAAACCATTTGAATAATTCTTTTTGGAGCATGGTAACTATAAAATTGGAACTATACACTAATCACTCTTTACAAAAACTAGCCCCACATTAGTAGTCAGACTAATGAATCATTAGATCCCACATTAGTAGTCAGACTAATGAATCATTAGATCCCACATTAGTAGTCAGACTAATGAATCATTAGACCCACATTAGTAGTCAGACTATTTGGATTGAAAGTTTTCGGATATTTGTAATAGAAACGAGATGCTTTAGTTATTAGTTTTAAGCAAAATAGATGTATAATGACTGTCACATGTGATCGTCTTTAAATACAAAAATATATTTAAATTCATGAAAAGCTGCACTTTAAAAAAAGTACTGAATTAAAAAAATTATTTAGCAGTAGTATGGCATTTTGCAGCCAATTAAGCTTTACTACGTTTGCACTATGGAAAAAAGGCTGCAAATTCATATCTTCAAATTAAAAGAGTTTTGCTGGAAGGATTTTAAAAGTGTCGTGAGTTTTGTCATAAATTTGTCGAGATCACAAATTTGTGATACAAAAGAAAAACATTCAGGCAGTCTCTGTATTCAGGTATACACTGATTTGTGAAGATCGCAAACTGTAGATATTCACAGTAACTAGGTCACAGATTACACAAAAAAAAGAACCTCCCACCCATTAAAAAATTCAAAATTGTCTACACGCACATACATATAATAAACAAACAAAACAAAAAAACCAAAGAATTTTATGCGTGTTGTTTCATGGGTTTATTAAATATTTTTAGTATTTTTTTAAATTTTGTAGCAACGTAGTGCAAATATGATTAGTCAAGTATACTGTATTTATCGATATTTTTATATTTCTACCTTAAAATATTGATTCACAAATAAATATCGCTTATAATAAATATAAGCTTTCGTATTTTAATTAATTATTTGTCAACAACTGCTTCTATTTTACGTACGCAATTTTAAATGAAACTTGTTTTAGACAATAAATATTGTAAAGATAAAATAATATATACAGATAGAAATCCTGCACATGGGCTAACAGAATATTAACAAATGGTCTGATGTAAAAGAAAACATTGAATTATTTGAAAAATATTTTATCAAATATTTAATTTTTATTAACTAATAAACATATCTATTATATTATATTAGAAAAAAAAAACTAAGAAATTGTCAGAAAGAAAATTCTGGAATTATAGTATTTTGTTAATATGCAATTCTTATGAAAATTCTTAAATCTAAATGATTTTCTATGTATTATAAATAATATTTTTGCTACAAAATAAAAGAAATCACTAATAAAATTATAATAATCTTAAAACAAGGAACTTTATAAAAAACGAATAAGAATCTGACGAATAAGAAATTAAAATAAAATAATGCAATAATGAAGTATAATAAGATTATCCAAAGTTATTTAATGCAAAAGTAAAAAGAAAACATCATGATCGTTAATGACATAGCTGAAGAAAAATATTGCTTAATTCATTGAGTTTATAGTTTTGATAAATATTTTATACATTTAATTTAGTTATTCCTCTCTAAACTACAACGGATAATCCTTTTTCATTTTAATAAATATACGAATCCTGATCTTATCCGCAAATTAATTCGAAGTTTCATAGAGATAAATTTAATTGGTTTTTTAAAGTTGAGTTACCAGTGAATAAGAAAAAAAAATCCTATTTAAATTAGATTCTTTCCATTCAAATCTTTCAGTTCTTCCTTTTGATTAGTACTTACTGAGGAATCTTTTCTTCAAAAGATCAATTGCATGAAAAAAAAGTCAATTTCCAACGATCTGAAGTTATAGAGAACTGGATGGCAAAAATTAAAAAAAATGAAATAGAAAAAAATATCTTGCGGTTGGGTAGCAAGGAATTAAATCTGATACTGCCCAATTCTGAAGACTTTCTTTATGTTTTCATTTTTCAAAAACTTTCATTTAAATAGAAATCCACCTTTTGCCATTTTAAATGAAATCTTGTCGTCAGCCTTATAATTCACATTCAAGGCAAAACAATATACATTTTTTAAAAGCTGGAATTGAAATTTCATTTGTTGCGTGATTTTGTTCCTGGTTCTGAATAAGTATGTTTATATTCCCGAATGTCAAAGGACAGAAAGAATGAGTTTATATTTTGGAGATTTATTTTCTTTAGACAGTAAAACGAAATGATAGGCGACTAACAGATGAAACTGATTTCTTTTCTTACATTTTAATATTTAGCTTAATATTTAGCCCTCAAGTAAGAACACTTATTTCCATAACTTATTAACATAAGCAAATCAGGAAATTGTATACAAATGTTTTACTTAGTGAACTTCACCAGAGATTATCTGCCACTGATTTGAGAACACTCATTGTTCTCAAGGCTACAGTGCGATACAACAGAATATGATTAAAGTATATTAAAAACAGAAAATGAATAGCGTAATCAGTTTTATAAGCTTCTTGAATAACTGCTTTTCTTGCTTCTTTACAATACCTGGTGTAAGCTACAGGTTAGAACACTCTTTTTCCGAATGCCGAGTGATGATTTATAACTGTTTCAAGGATACCCAGAATGGGCCCTTGATATACTATATATGATACTTCACTCAGAAGAAGAAAAAGAAACTCAAATTTGGGCTAGCAGTGAGAAAAGACATTCAAGTAGCCACTCCGATATCAGCGAAGCATGTTCCACACAGTTCGTGAACCATTTTAAGTAGTTTTTGTCACATTGCCTGCTTTGATTTTGAAAGGATTCAAATGATGAGCTCGTTCTTGTTGACGAAATTCTGATGAAATTAATCCTCATGCATTATGACCTCATGCATTATGCTGAAATTATCCATTGCCATCAAGCTGTCATGATGGCTAAGTCATATTGTAGTGAAACTCAAAATTAGGTTTCTTAAAATCCCGGAGTTCAACAGTATTTATTTGCATTGATTTGTAGCATAACTATTTGTAATATTTCCCATATTATGAATTTTTTTTCATTTGGTTTATACAATATTTACTGAAGATATTTTATAAATTTATATATTATCATGACGGGTTTTATTAAATATTTTAATATTCATCTTCATTTAATGCTAATACTTCCAACTTATGTTTCTGTGAATTGACCAAATATTGTCGCACAAAAATGGATTGAGTTTAGTATATCTCATATCACAATAAGGATTTAGTGTCTTTAATATTAATTGAAGTATTCTAGCGATATTTACATAAATTGTAAATAACCTCATTATTTATACATCAACGTCGAATTAATAGACTATAATATGGTCATTTTAATTTTCCACTGGTAGTAAAATTAATCTATATAAAATTAATAATATTAATCTATATACTAAAAAAAAAAACACGTAATTTCTAACGAAAACTATGACTTCAGTAGTAGTTTTTATAACTAAAAACGAAAATATCACTTAAACGTCAAAATAATTATACTGTAAGTTACAAGTAAGTTTCTACGCCTATACATAATAATAAACCCCTGTAATTATGTCGCAAAAATAGTAGTCAGGTTTAAAATGATGGATATTTTATGAAAATATATGATAAAAATGTAAAATACATTTATGTACTACTTGCAAAACTCAAATGTGGACATTTACTCGTGAAATTCCTACTTTTCATCAATCTGCATACATTAGTGGAACCCAATACAACGAATGCTGCAAAAAATACCAAGCAATGAGTATCGAGCAAAGTGTAAAATAAATTATAACGAAGTTGAAATAAATTTTCATTAAAAATTAAATACAGGGGAATTTACATTACCTTAATTACGCACAACAAAAGTTAGTAAATTGTTTTGAAAGAACAAATATCTTAATGCCTTTTAAATTAATTTATGTAAAAGGTAATAATTTTTTATAATGTGTTTCATTAAGAGAAAGCCACATGAGAACTATGACTATATATAATCAGAGAAAATCAAATTTAGATTTATTATGTATTTTGAATTTAAACAAACTTCTTAGTTTGGTTGAAAATGACACTTTATTTGAGCATTTGAGATATGCTTTCAAATAATAAAATAACTAATAATAATATTTAAAACAATGTCATAAATATTTTGAATTGTTGTGGTATTGCAATTGTGAAAATGTAAAGAATATTAAAATTATGAAAATTAATCCCAATTTATATTCATTGCTTTCAAAATCTTTGCTGAATTTAAAATAAATATTATAATAAAAGGTAACATAGTTCCACTGATTCACAGTTTAATTATATATAGCAAAAGAAGTGGAAATTACTCGAAAGGGCAAATGTTTCTAAAATATTTTATTGCATTTATCCGTATATACATAAAATACATTTATATTGATGCATATTTCATAGTGCCATTTATTTTGGGAATTTTTAGTAGAATATATGTATATATATATGCATATTTATTTTTTAGTTTAAGAATCACAGATTTCAAGTATTGGTATAAATTATACTTGTTTCTTTCAAAATTCTGACAAGAACAGAGATATTATTCATCAAAAACAGATCTCACGTGAATTCAAAAATTTCTCAACCACCAAATCTTTTTATTTCAATAACCAGAGTCCATATTTTAAGTGCTAACGAGACAAACATCTTTCACATGAATCTTTATGTATAAGCAATAACTTCTGGGAGTTGTAGATAGACATGCAATTCAGCTGCTTCAGATTTCCAGTAATTCATCATTGATTAAATCATATCGATGTTGACATTTCACTGACATTTTATTTCTCTTGATTGAAAAACTTTCAGAAAACACGTCCCTCCAATATCTAGAAACTGAAAACTTTCAAAGAAATTAAAGTATAATGCACGACTGTTTGAAAACAACCTATTTGAAATCGCAGACAGCTGTCAAAAGAAGACCCGACCCGAAAAACAAGTAGTAAACGGTGTGTGCCACTGACAATCCCGAAAACTATTTCTGAAATAAAAACTTGAGTTTTGTACATTGAAGTGTTACTTAACAAGAATAGAATAAAAAATATTCAATATATTGAATCTACAGGAAAACCCCTTTTTCTGTTAGCTGAGACTTTTTCAAAATATTAAATGTTCACCATAGAAATGTTATTGGTTATTTTAATGTGTACTTTTTAGACTTTTACATGACGCATATAAAATATATATATATTTAAATCTCGAATGACGCATATAAAATATATATATATTTAAATCTCGAATGCCTGGCAAACTTTTCTCTAATTATTACAATTTCAAAATCCACTGTTCAAACCACGCATATAAAGAAATAGCAACAAAAGAAATTCAAATTTGTTTTGAATTTCTTTTTAAATATGTAATTTAAAATATTTTTAAATGAAAACTCTTTTTTTTATTTTAGAGTTCAAATTTTTAGACACTTTAATATGACAAAAAAAAAAAAAGATTAAAAGAAAATAAAATAGAAAATTAAGTAAAATAAATTTGGGATCCATCTTCAATGATTAAGTCGATCCATAGATGACGCTTGATTTCGTGGGAGATGCGCATTAAAGTGACCCAAAAGTGGAAGAATGCATGGTATGAGGAAGATGTGAATGTAGAAAACGCCTTGAAGATAACAACATATGCCATGACAATGTGAAAAAGAATCCTTTTTAAAATGATTGAGTGTGTATATTATGTAAATAAAATGCAATGTAGTAAATAATTTGGGTAAATAAAATATTATATCATCACTAGAATGTTCCTATCCTTTACAAGTGGGTTCGGCTAGGAAATCACGGAAATAAAATACCCCTTCCCCGATTAACAACTATAATGACAGCATAAAAGTGAATTTGTTTCAGTTTGTTTATCATTTGAAATGAAGTTATTAATGTTTCCGGAATTATTTTAATGGACCAAATGGAGTTATTCTTAATGGACCAAACTAATATAACGAATATTTGAAACCTACATAAATTTATTTTCGATACAGATGGCGATAAGGAAATGTTTAGAGTATAAGAACTGTAATGCTAAAAATAAAAAAATCATTCAAATGTTATCATTTAACAAACTCATTACTATATGTAACTCACTACACATAAGAAAAGAAGGAAGTAAACAAGAAGTTATAAACCGTGTTGCAGCATTGTTGTGTGGTCTTTAATTAAAATTAAAATAAAAGGAATTCAAAGTTTGGATGAGGGCACTGAAAACGATGTCGATGACCAAGTTAAAAACAAAAGTTGTTTGTAGATACCAAAGCAGGAGATGTCTAATATTTGCATCAATTTTACTGATTTGAAAGTTATTTAGAACCATTTATAGGTGGTTCAATGCAAAGGTACTAAATTTAGAATAACAGCAGATTATTCTGCATTCTAAAAGATTATGGAAAAGAATGAACAAAATACACAGAGTGATAGACCATTTTTCTTAGTACACTTTGATTGCGAAATCAAACAACGTGTCAGCTCGAGATTGACCAAGCAGAAAGGCTGTACGTGTGGTGATCCAAACTGTCAGTGAATTATTGTCTAAGATTGTACAAGTTGAAGAAACTGATGAGTTCCTTAAGAAAACGAATAGGAAAAAAAGTACTTCTAGAAAAATGGATTACTCTAAAAGTTTGCCTCACCAGAGCGAACTGCGCGTATAAACGAAATTTTTGCAAAACGAAATAATTATGAAAAATCGTCCAAAATATCATTTTGCTGTCAAAAACTGCTTATATTCTTAGATGCAACTTTTAGCTTGCAAATTTGAGGAAGCAGGTAGAGAATTTGATATCAAATTGTATTGCGTACATACCAGTTAAAGGAAGGAAGAGGAGATGGCTATTTAAACCCTATCCCTGAAAGTGCTCTGCTGACATTTAATCATATTGATTTTTAAATTACTTCATTCAACCAGAAAAAGTTATGATCACGTCTTCAGCATTATCAATACATTCTCAAAATTTGTCTGAAACTAATCTGCAAAAGCAACAAGTACGTAATGTACCTTGGAGAAAATAATAAATCAGCAAAATATTTTCTGAAATCCTTCCAGAATTATAACAGATCGTAGATCAATATTTACGTCTAATGACATTCAAGATTACTTCAAGATTGAAGGCATTGACCACGTAGTTAATAACAAAGGTGTCTCTAGAAGAACCACCAGCTGAAAGTATTAACCAGCCATTAATATATGTATTGACAAAACCATAAACTATCCATTGAAAATTCAACCAAGTTATTAAAACATCCCCTAAACATGTAGAGAATCATGAGCAACACAACATCTAGAAATACATTTTGAACTTCTTTCGAACTGACCATTAGTACCAAGATGAGAAACGAAGAAGATGTGACGATTATTGAATTTTTAAATGTGAAGCTTAATACTAAGTTATGAAGCTAATAGGAAAGGCCTACCAAACTTGAGCTTCTAGAAGAGAGCCGAAAATATGATAAAGAAAAGACGATGACTTGTTCCTACATATCTCATCAACGATCTGGTAGCAATTCAACAAACACAATTCGTTACTGGAATGAAGCTTAGATTAATATAATTTGACGATGCAGAGTTATACGAATAAAGTCGCTATAAAGATGAATCTGACATACTGTTTATCGCTGTCACTTTGTTCTCCAAGCACTGCACCATAATTCTTATAAATTACTTAAATTTAATTTTAATAAATGAAGTAAAAAAGTCTGATGACTTTTATTTATTTAAAAATCCACCATAAGTTCTACAAAAACACTGTAACAGCTTCCTATATATATATACAGGGTGATTATAAAAACTTTCTCGATATATGAGCCACAGCTTTGATGCCATTGACAGAAACTATACGAAATTTTGGTTTAATGTATTTCGAAGTATACGGTCAAAAATCATATAGAAAACAACAGTTGAAATTTGACTGTTACGGTTAAAGATTTCTTGAAATTTTCAAATGGCTACATCTACTTTTTTTATTGATCTCCATAATGAGAAACCATAAATAGTGTTGGAACGGTACAAAAAATCGCTGGCGCTTGACAAACTAAAAGAAAAGTGAAAATAACCAAGGAAAGCAGAGAAACAACAGAAAGCAAAACATTTTAATATGTTTCATTAATTTTCCATGAGACCCTCCTTAACCCACAATGACGCTTTGCATGCGACAGATAGTGAATAGCACTGAAGCATGTTCCATGACAAGAGAAATCCGTTGAATCTGACGGCATCTTTTAAAGGCAGTTTGCGAGTTAAATGCATACATTTTAGATTTCAGGTAACTTCACAGCCAGAAGTCGATTAGAGTGAGATCGGAGGACTTTGCGGCCACAGAAACAAATGGCGGGAGATAATTTTGTCACTAAACTTTTGTGTTAAAACGTTTGATAAAAAACGGTGTTGAAATGTTTGGTAGAAGACCTCACAAATGGGGGTGCACTATCTTGCATCCACACTACGCCAGAAGGGAAATCAATCGATGTTTTAATAAAAAAACCTACAGTTGAATTACAAGGAATTTTATTGAAACTTTTTATGTTCTTAGCCTTTCTTAGTTAGGGGATAATTGTACTTTCCATATAGTAGATTTTAATGACAAAATGGTTTAATGACAAAATTCATGACAAATAATTATCACAAGTTTACTCCAATTTCGAAGGGTTGTACGTTTTAAAGACATCTTATAATGTGATTTCAGAGGAAAAAAAAAAATCTTAAATGAATTATTTTCGGAATTTTGGATTTTTAGAAAGAAATATATTATTTTAAAATTCTATCGAAAAATGTAATGCAGTCTGAAGATTGAAAATAAGTATTGCTTAATAATATAAAAAGTAATAATAAATATTGTAAAGAATTTTACTGTTTTAAATTCATAAATCGTAATCGCTGTAAAAGCAAAATGCATATGGAAATGTTATTACTATATATCAAAATTATAAACCTGTTATTACTATATATCAAAACCAGAAAACATTTATAGTGCAATGAAACATGGTTTATTGTTAAATGATATAAAATAAATAATTATTTAGCTTTTTTACATATGGCTCCTAATTAATAATAAATTAAAGTTTAACAACAAATTAAAATAAAAAGCAAAAATTTTTAGTCTTCAGCATTGTTATTATAATTATTATCATTAATTACCAAATAGTCTTATAATTTTTCTGGAGGTTGCAGCTTTTATATTTGATCTTACTATTTTAACTCGTTTCTCATTTTTATGTCCATTGATTTTTTTTAAATTTTCACCATTTTCAACTGGCGTACCGATTACGGAGTACCAACAGGGGCAAATACCCCTTAAACCTCCTTATCTTAATTCATAGATATGCTTTAAATTATAATTGGCTGCTTAATTAAATTTAGTAAAAATGCAAGATAAAGTTTCAAAATTCAAGTTAAAATAGTACTCAAGAAAAAGATTAAAAATACTAATAATAAAAAAAAAGTAAAATGCAAAATAAACGAATTTACAGTTAAACTTAAATTCGGTACAATTAGGGATTTTCACCATTATATTTAGCCCTTCATGGCTTTGGTAACCATCATAAAAAATCATTAATATTATTAAGAGAAAATTCTTAGCTGATTTTTCAACATACTTTTTTTTATTTCTGTATAGTCTGAACAAATCTCAGATTACACTCCAATGCACCTGTTTTAGCATACGATTCCGGTGAAGCTGAAAAGAGAAATAAAGCCTAGAAGAATTGAACCCCCAAGTGCTATATTTGCAAATCCCACAAGAGATTGGATGGTCATCATAGACTTTCTGGAAGAACAGTCACAGAAGTGTCTATAGAAGAATGGATCTCTAAACGACTGTATATGGTTGAATAGTAAACCTCCTCAAAAGGAATACAGTACACCTATAGGATTTATAGGCAATGGTGAAATAGGTTTGCTCTCGCAGATTGAATAAACAGTAAAATAATCTGAAATAAGGAATTACAATAAAATTTTATCTTTAAGGAATTTAAATACAAGTTTCTTTTTTATTTGTGTTTAATTAATTAGAATATCCTATAATAAACTTTAAGATTGATCTTAAATTATCGTCAATATTTCAAATACATTTCTTCAACTATATTGTCAATCAGTACTCTTTATTAAAGTAATAGCTTATCGGTTAGTAGTTCTGTTATTATGTTTATAAGCATTACTATTTTGAAAAAAAATACAAGCTTACTAGACCTTCAATATCACTTATATATATATATATATATATATATGTTAACAAATTAGTTTAAAAAGTCTTTTGGGGTTAATCGTCATCACAGCATTAATAAATTTTGAATTTTTCCATCAAGTCGTAAGTGGGTAACTGGATATTCAGTTAAAATGTATTGTTATCATAAATTCTAAAATAGTTCTATTTAATTTATTGCGTAGTATTCATGTATTTGTTATTAATCGAATATTTTATGTGTATCATAATTAACATGAATTTTAATATCAATTTTCGTTTATTGTCAACTAGATATTCTTGAAAACAGCTTTTATTAAAGATTTTCACCAATAATTTAATAAATTGAAAATGCACTTGAATTCACTGTAAACTTTATCCTTATAAAGTACATCAAATAAATATCCTTCAATAAATTTAAAGTTTATTAATGCAAATTAATGCTTTAATTTATACAAATAAAACAAAAATTAGGAAATTACTTATTAAAAATTTATACCTGGGTTACAATGCGTATAGAATAAGATTTCACAACAAAAATTTCACATAGAAACAAGAAAATACAACCAAAACTACGCTCATGATTAATCCTTACAAAAATTGTACATTGAAAAGAAAATTCAAAAACAACTATATTAATTTGCAATGTTGTTCATTTAGTTTTTATATTCCTTTCAGTACTTGTCGAATTGCATTTATATATCTAGATTAAAAATATTAATTCTTTTTCAATGATATAGATTACATAATAATTAGGAAAAATTTAGTTGTCTTAATGTAATAAAAATGTACTTTTATAAAATGTATCGGATTCGATTGTAGTCAGTTCACAACAATTGTGACTTTGAAATCACGATTAAAAATTGTGCATTTATGTGCTTCATTTTCAGAACCGCTACGTGGTAAAAGAACTGTATTCACGTCCGACTAAGAAATTATAAATATGCATACGTGTCACCAATATAAAGCAAAGAAATAGATCGCTGGCGCCACTATTCTGCTGTCTGTACTATCGCATTGAAGATCATGGTCCATTACTCGCCAAGGCGTCAACAAGTAACGGCGCGAAGGAGGGAGGACAATTCGAGAGTGCAAAAGGTGATATTTATTATGACTTGGAAGAGAAATAAAAGCAATAATGCCCAACCCACTAAGCAAGGAAAAAATCCAAAAAGGAGTTATTCAGAAACAGACATTCCGTGAGACTTGCCGTAACTTTTATTACCATTCATTTATCAACTGTTGCGAGATGGTGGAGTATCTTCGAAGGCGGATTTGGCCGGCAGTAAGGATAGCTAAAATTAACCTGCAAGACAGTAAGGGTGCGTGTATGTAAGAAAATATTTCTTCCTGTTTCCTAGATGATAAATGTAACATGTAAAAGTACCATCGTATTTTTCTTATATTAAACATTGCGTCTCGAACGAATATTCTACCAGCATGAAACACGCCTATACCAACAAGTAGACACTATATTACGTATTTGTTCGAATTAATGTTGGGAATTTTCTTTCAAACTCTTACCACTGCTTATTTATCATTTCTTTGAATCTCATGGCCTATTATATATCTTAGAAAGGTAAAGAAGACTTCAATGCTTGTTCTATACATCCACTATTATTTCATACAATCCATATATACGTTTCATTTGCATACTGATAAACTATTTGAATGAAATGATACTAGTTTAAACTGAAATTTAATCATTATTTAATCATTTATTTTCAGGATACATTTCTCTTACTATATACAATAGCAAAACCAGAATAAAATTAACAGAACAGTTTAAAATGAATAAAATATTGTCAATTTATATAAATGTAAATAATGTAATATGCCAATATAATATAAATTTAACCAAACTTTTTAGTTTTTATTATTTTAATATTAGAATTCTTTTGTTCAACATGATTCATTGAAGACTTAACAATTTCATAAGAATCTATGAAAAAAACGCGGTACAATACAAATTTTTATTTTTACCAATATTGGAACTTTTTACAAAAAAAATGTTTTTAAAATAATTATTTCATGCCTACATGCATTTAAATATTTTTATTATTACTTAAAGTATTTATTTTTTTCCATAACTATGTCAGCAATATCAAATGATTCACTTTGGTTTTATAGATCTTATATGTACCAATTATTGCAGTAATTCGATAAAATACATTAAGTGTAGAATATTTTGAGAACACTTTTAAGTTAATGAAATTCTTATCTAACTTATTGTTATCTATATATACAAGGTGTCAAAACACATTATCTGTATTTGAATGAATAATAGAATATATTACGTGAAAACGAAAATCTGAATAAAATTACTGCCTAGCTTGCATTTATTTTTCTGATTTAGTACATTTTATAGAATTTTTTTTTTTTAATTTATATAAGTTAGATGCATGGTTGTGATCGTTCCAGACATTTCTTAAAATCATTAAGGAAACCTTTTTTTTATGATTCTTTCTTGGAACATTGCAACTATTTTAACAAAATTATTTACTTTAAAATTGCTTCAGAAATTGCCTGCTTATGAAATCATGTCAAAATGTAATGAAATTTTATCTCACTCAAGAGTAAATGCATCATATATACTTCTTTGATGATTATTTATTTTAAGTTGGGAGAAAAAGTAATTTTTGTATCGGGGAAAAACCGAAAAAGAATAGTGGTTTTTGCTATACAATAGGAATTAATAATTTAAAATATACTTAGTTTAACAATTTATAATTAGTAATAGTCTATTAATTTTCAGATACTACGAGCAGTATAATTAACTAGTTGGGAAGTACATTTTTATTAAATTTCTTACTCGAGATTTATATAATAGATGTGAAAAATAACTATACAAACAACACTTTACAGCTAATTTCACAATTATTTATCTGTTTCTATATGAGAATAAAATAAACGATATTTAAGTTCAAATTACCACGATTTAATACTGCCTTAAGCAATACAGCAAACCTTCTGTAGCAAAACAGTTGATGAGGTCCTACTTTTATGAGTATGGTATTAATAAATTTTAATCATTTTCCTAATAGACTTTTATTCAAAATGATCATAAAAATTAATTTCAACATTCGAAAATTACAATGTATTAAAAGGGTTGGCGAGTTTGTTAATTTTAGAATATTTATTTACCACTCCACATTATGAATATAAAATGGTATGTATGGCACTATTATAATAAAATATTGTATATTTACACTTACTTGATATCATCTATACCCTGCATGAACATTAAATTAAATAATTTCAGCTGTTGTGAATACTTTAATATTATTATACACATGATATTTTCAACATTATTTTATAAATTTCAATTTATAACGTCAACCTTTAAAGTTAAATTGTTACTTTAGTAAATGCTTTTACTGGACTTCATTTAAACAAAAATGTTTCAGTTCGCTTTTTAAGAATTTTTTTTAAAGGATTAATGGTCTTTACAGTCCAAAGTATCGAAATTCCTCTAATTTACACAAAAATATTGGAGATGCAATCAATCAGTCATTTAAAGTCTGGGTTCTACTTTTTTTTCTACAAGACAATAATTCGCCTCTTTAAACGTAGAGATAAATTATCTCAACTTCTTTCTTTCTTTTGAAATATTATGGTTTTGGAGGGATTTTAGAAAACTTTTTATTTCCTAGATGATGTAATTTTTGGGCTAGCCTTTCAAAGAAAATAGGATTTCTAAAAGTGTTTTGTGCATGACTCGACGAAAGTTTTACACTGTGAGTTCCGACAAAAAAATCCTTAGTGCATTTCTGATAATCCTGGGAATGATTTTTACTGCATGATTGCCCATTCAATTGAGTCCACTTTTCAGTGAAGCAGATTAACAGAAAATCCGATATCTGTATTGGTAGAAAGTTGAGAAGTTGATGATAAATTGGTTAGCTGTAACCACAAACAGGTGTTAAAAACTTGTCAGTGGCATTATATTTATTTCATCCGTCCCAAGTTTTCTCTAATCTTTATGATGAATATTTGGGCCAACTGGTGGAAACTGCACATATATATGGTAGGAAGTTATTCCGCTTGAAACTAGACGGAAATTCACAGCAGTCAATCATAGATATTTATCGCTCTTCTCATTTTAATAAACCCGATTTAACATCCTGAGGTTTCTCACGTGTGCTTGCATAGGAAGGGAAATTGTATTCATATTGTATTGTAGAAATATTGCATTCATTGTTTAAACATTGTTTCCATAAATTAAATAGTATATGTGTACTAGTATAAAGTGTAATAATAGTATATTTATTTTTATTACTGCTTTTTGCGATTATGAGGTTTGTAAGTTTAAAAGTATATTGTATAGCATATTGCTTGTTAAAGTAAATTCTACATTTCACTAGTCGTGAAGAAATAAAATTCCCGATGATAATACAAATTATTTCTCTCCTTATTTACATTAAATTTATATTTCTTTGCATTAAAAGCAGAAAATGTTGCATTAAAATATAATTTTTGAATTAATCTGTACTATTATTACAAACACTACACTGTCATTTAAAAAATGAGAAGTATATTATAAACACTGATTTTTTTAATCTGTAACTTATGGATGGTAAATATTTCAGCTTCATTTGTCTGCATTATAGAAAACTTATTGTCTGAGGTAATAATTGCAAATTTATATATATAGTTTTTAACCAGAATATCAAGAAAATATATATTATCCCTCCTATAAAATAAGCAAAATTGTCATATCTTAATAATCTTATTTCTTTTCAAGCAATTTCTTTTAAATCATTGACATTCGTAAGAAATATCTTAAAAAATAAAAGAAAAAAATTTGAATTGTACCTAAATAGAACAATAAGTGCAATTTTTTTTTAAAATTTTATAATTAAAATACAAAGTTCATTACAATACTAAGTGCATAGAAATCTCAACGTTCAAAGGAGATTTACGACTCCATATTCTGAATTTTTTTTTAAAGGGACTCTAAAACAGCTTTTATTGTTGCATAATATGTATATGTATAATTTTATTTTAAAGGCTCATTTGGCAAGCAATTTTTGTTAAAACTTTCATATTTTAACGAAATATCAAAATATGGAAAGTGGCCTGTTTAATGATTAAATTAACGAAATTTAAATACCAGAAAACAATTTTTTTCTATTTTAATGCAGACTAGTAGATTAAAATTTTATGTCAATAATGCACTAAAAAATTATATCAATAATGAACTAAAAAAATTATATCAATAATGCACTAACCCCCATTTCTGGTCTGTTATATTTTTATTGATTGTTTACTTTTAACACAAGAATCTCATCTTTGTTGTTTGCCAGGCATTACCCATCGGATTTAAGAATTCATACTATATTTTATGGAATAGCAGAAATATTATCCATTTTAAATATCCACACTTAATAAAGCAACTGTGATTGTTGTTAAAAAGTATTAGACAATTACTTATGCGCTTGATAACTATAAAAATCCAATCAATACTAAAATATTTTTAAATTAATGGAAAGTCATGCATCAGATTCGTTATTTACTTTTTTAATATATATTATATTATTCATACATAAATGCATTAAAACTATATATATATATATAATTTTAGAGGTTTTTTCTTTGTGATGAAGATCTAGTGAATGTATGCTGCCTGGAAGCCTTCACATCCCTCCGCTATGACTTCTTTTGAATCTTCGATTTTCATTCGTAAAAAGAATATTAATATTTCCTTGCAGTCCGAGGCTAGATTCATATAAATCTCATAGAATTTTTTTATCTATTTCTATAATTGATGGTGTAACATTCGCATCACAAAATAAATCATTTGAGAAATTTTCTTGTCTAAGTAAACAATCAATTTCTTCAATGAAATCTCACACTAAAATGGAAAGTAAACAAAACCGAAAGTAAACAAAAAACGAAAAAAAAAAAAAAATGAAAATATGGGGTGTACAAAAGCTGTGAAATTTAAAAAAATCACTTTTTAAAGAAATTGAACACACTATTCAATGACCATAGAAAAATACTCTGTAAATAAAAGAGAATAAAAAAATATTCCTTCATTTAAAGAGTCCCTTGATTAAAGAAAAAAACAAAAACTTTTCTTTGTAATTGCAAGTAGAATAGGTGATGTGTAGAATATTAATTTCACTGGAACATATATGAACCACTTATCTAGAAAACTTCTTTCCAACTTTTCTAAAAATACTTAGAAAAAAGCACTGAAACTTCAAAAAGTTAAATAGCCCTCAAAAGTTCATTAACTTGTCAAAGAGTTTATATAGCCTTCAGTAAATTTAACAATTCTGCTTGAATTTTAATTTCTTTTTTTTTTCATACATTCATCGCAGTTTTTTTCTCTGTATTAATTTTTATATTTCTTTAATGATTTAAAATTTTGGGGCTGCTTAATTTGCAACTTACTTCTATAAATAACTTGTGATACGCGTGAATTCTATGTTTTCCTTAAAAACATCATTTACTTTTTGAAGAAATTGAATAATAAGCAAACAATTCAGTGACCACAGAAAAACCACTCAACCAAAATATATACTCTTAAAAACAATTATTTTTCGATTTGCACAGAAATAAGAAATTGTTTTTGGATGTTTCAGTGTGAAACTTTAGCAGAAATTACCTATCCCTAAATGATTGCAAAATATGACTAAAATTCCTAGTGAATATAGTATACCAGTTCATTATAGCTATGAAATATATATCATAATGTCTTAAATTTATTAAAATATGTGACAAAAAGAATTATTAATCATTATATTAGCTAAAATGTACTTCCCCTTTAATGATGTTTTACATTTTTTAAATTTTATAAACATATATTAAAGTAATTTTGGCTTAAACTCTCATCTTAATACATTTGAAACTTTCTTATTTTGAATAAATGAATGCTCTTTATTATTTTTATCTAACTCTTTCTATAGTGCAAATAAAAAATCTGTCTTAAAATGCCTGCAGCTGATTTCGTCTTCGTATTACTAGATATTCATTTAAAGCACTCGAAAAGTTAGAACAAAAGGAAACTTTGCTCATTATTTCAGAAATAATTATTTCACTGATGTTAAGAAAAGAAAGGGAACTTTTTCAAAGTAAAAAACGACTCTTTAGAGCATCGCATTTTAAAATGGAATTGAAAAGATTGAAAAAGAAATACAATGAAAGATGCAAATGAGTTGGATAAAATTGACGTTAATAAATCATCTTGACATTTTATAATCGACAAAAATGGAGCGTGTTAAAGAGTTAATAACAATGGTTGAAAGAAAGAATCTCTCTTTTGAGCAGTAGAGAGCTTATGAAAATTTTAATTGAATGATATGATCCCGCTGTTAGTGAATAGAATATGGGAGATAACCTTGGGCGATTTGTGTGGGACATTTTTGTTTCACAAAACTTCTTACAAATTTCAATTCTTTTAAAATTTACTTTAAAAATTGAATAAAATTTGTAAATGAGAATCCTCCATGAAAATTCTTTTCAAAACAGAACACCGTAATTATATTTCAAGTTAAAAATAATTTATTAGCTTATAACAAAATAGAATAGCCACCGATTTGTTTTTATAACGGATAATTAATTAATGAATCAAAAAAAAAAAAATAATAACTCATGTACATTAGCACCTTAATCTTTTATGCACATTGTTCGAATAGCTTGAAACAAATATTGAGTATGGATGAAATCAAAATATTATCGCATAGATTTGCTTTGTTTCATGAAATCAATTTACATTGTCTCTAGAAACGTGGATGTATATTTTTTAAATTTAGTTTTCAGTAATTTTTTTAAGATTTAATTTTCAATTATTAATTTTTTAATAATTAGTATTCCTACTATTTTTCTTTGTTCAATGCTTGCCAAAAGACTATTTTTAGAAAGGGCTATTAAAAACGATTTAAAGGAAAAAATTATAGATTGTAATTATGTTTTTGTGATAACTATGCTATCTCTATACAAAAGTTTTCTTAAAAAATAGTTCTGGATCATACAAGAAATTTGTTCATGCTGTTAATGCAACCTAGCTATAAATAATTTAATTTAATTCTAACTTATGTGGAGGGGGAAGGGAAATACCTTTAAAAATGTGCTTTTTAATTTACAGTAAATGACAACAATGCAGATTCAGTCAATTAAAAAAAATTCTGAAACGTCATAAAATATATGTTTTATTCAGATTTTGAACAGATGATTTGAAATTAATTGAATACCATGATTAATGAAAAATTTATTGCATATAAAATTTTGGAAAAACTCTATGTCGCACTATCATGATGATATTATATATACAGACTATATAATAAGTTTTAAATGCAACCATCGTCTCCTAATGAAAGATGCTCAGCACAGTACAAGGACGACTTTGAGATCGTTTATTACATTTGAACATGATGAATGAGATTTTATTTTTGATGTCGGATTAAAGCTTTCTAATATAGATTAAAACCATTGATTTATTAGTTTGAATGGGGGATAATACATTGATAGGAATGATAATAGTTTAAATTTTAAGAAATACATTATAAAATTTGCAATTTAATAAACCACGACGGTAATACTACATAGATACAATTTTACATATTTTTCTCATATTTATTCTGACCCTTCTAAAGCAATAATACCAATATATATACAAGAAATACAATTGAAATTCCGATCGTTAATTAGAAAAGCTTTTAATTAACGCTTAAATCATTTTTTTTTTTCTTAAATTCAATAGAATTTTATCTAAATAAAAGCTTTTACTTCTATTCTAAAAATAAAATTTCTACCCATTTAAATAAAAATTTGAATCTAATCTTTTGAATTGCAATACTGATTGATCATCGCACACAACACACATTCAAATAAGCACACAAGTGGCTACTTCAGTTTAGAAACCTTTTTGGAAATAATCAGTTGTTATTAAGGCTTTCTAAATTCACTAAGTAAAGAAAAGTATCAAATGGGAGATGGTTCGTAGTTGCACTTGCAGAATTTACGGAATATCAAGGGGAAAAATTGCTTTCGCGTCTTTCTGCTGTTCAAAGGATATTTGTCAAAGTCAAGAAGACTGAAGAGTTATAAATCTCTTAAGTCTATTTTGAGATCGGAAGTGAAATGACCCAGTACAGGGAAAAAAAAAGAGTTCTAGGCGACAGAAAAGATTCCCCAAGGAATCCTAGGCCATCTGTCAGCATTGCTATCGTCACGGAAGACAATGGAGGGCTTTGCTTTTGCAATGCTCTTGTAGAATCTTCCGAATCTAAATTTATATAAGGCTCTCGTCTTTCCCATTTTTAAACAAAACTGTCCAGGTAAATGTTTGCTCCGTTAAGAGAAAGTTTTGTACAATTGAAATAAATTGAAGTGTTTTATTGCGTTTTGAAAAAGGCGTGAATTTAATGTGCCTTAAAGAAGAATATCAAAGATAGTTTGGTTGATTTATGAAGCTATTCAGGATTTTAAAAATTTGCAAAATATAGTATTTAATTGCATGTAAATTAATTTATTAAATATTATTTTTTGTCAAATAGTTTTTAAAACATTTTTAAGGCAATATTCATTATTTACGTTTTAATGGAGTTTTCTACGTATTGTTCTCAAATGCTGGGAATTTTTTCATTCTTAAGGAATTTTACTTCTTTTTTCAACTCCATGGCATTTTATCTTAGAACAAACTTCTACTTATACAAAAAAACTTCCTTCTAATCTTATAATAGCAGTACTGTTTGATAATTGTACTGAAATCGAAAACTTAACACATATCCAAGTAAGTACATAAGTGGTAACTTCAGTTTAGATACCTTTATGAAAAGAATCAATTGTTATTAAGGCTTTCTAAATTCAATCAGTAAAGAAAGGTATCAAATGTGAGATACTTCATAGTTGCACTTGCAGAATCTGCAGAATATCAAGGGAAAAATTGCTTTCAGCTGTTCAAAGAATAATAAATATTAGGATATACGACATTATTATAAAAATTATATTTATTTAAATATTTTAATTGTTAGATTATAATATTAAATATTCCCTAATTATTTCAAAATGGTTAATAATGCATATTTGTATAATTGGCATTAATGTTGACTATTTAATGTTTATGAAAAGTTTTAGAATCATAGTCAAACGTAAGCATCCGTAGATTTCACAGCTGATTTATTTCAATAGTAACTTTTATGTATTCAAAATTTATATTTAAACTTTTTAAATTTTATTTTGAAGAAAATTCAAATTATGATGTTATTGAAAATGATATAGATAGCGTTTTTGAATTTCCCAGACAAGGGTTAAACAGACGATGGGAAAGGCTTCCGTGGCATAATAACTGTGTAGACCTCTTCCTTTAGGCTAAAGGAAAAGGAACTAAAAAATGCCATCCTTGTAAGAGTGTAGTGCAGAGTAGCAGCCCCACATTTTGAAACGCTGAATCTTCATAATATTTCTGCTGCTCCAGTGGAAAAACGAAAATCAAAACATTTGAAACGTTTAAAATTCTATTAACATGTAAATAAGGAATATTGCCTTCTTAATTAACTTTATTTTATAAGGAATTATGTTTATTTACACTCATGTCCATAAATTAAGGATAATTCTGAATCACACAGAAATTGAACTCTAAAATAAAAATTTCACCTGTAGAATTATCACACACATCTTGAAGAACAATATGCAAATTACAGGAAATCACCAGATGGCGTGGATAGTACGTCACAATTACGAGAGTGTAAGAGAGGGGTATATAAGGAATGGTGGCAAAGAAGTAAAATTGTTCACAAGCGCTTTAAAAGCCTTTCAGTGCAATAACCGCATAGTTATGGCACAAAGGAAGCATTTGGATGATTTTTTACGTGGTAGAATTTTCGGACGACTGGAATGTGGACGTACCCAGCTGGAAGTATCCGAGGAACTTGGAATCGCCCAGAGTGTCATCTCCAGGCTTTGGCAACGATTCCAAGATGATGGTAATGTGAGTAGATGCTACAGCAAAGGTCACCCCCGAGTTACAACGCCGAATGAGGACCGGTATTTACAGTTACTGCCAAAAGAAACAGACGGAGCACAGCATCAGACTTGTCTTGTCAGCTCTCTTCAGCTACCGGCACGACAGTTTCAAGGCAGGCCGTTTACAGACGCTTAGGGCACATTGGTCTATATGCTCGTAGGCCTGTCAGATGTGTTCCACTTACCGCAACTCACTGTCACCTGCGATTAACCTGGGTAGAGAGCATGCATTGTGGACACCGCAACAGTGGTCTTGTGTGATGTGTTCCGACGAGTCCAGGTTTAGTTTGCAGTCTGATTCTCGCCGAACTTTCATATGGAGAGCGCCAGGTTCCCGTTACCACCAAGAGAACACCATTGAACGACACCGTTACGGTGGTGCAGGATGGCTCGTTTGGGAGGAATTATTCTTGGTTCCAGAACTGACCTGCATGTTCAGAGTGTAACGATGACAGGCCACATCTATCGGGATGTCATTCTGGAACAACATGTACGTTTGTTTCGGGGTGCCATGGGTGCTGAATTTCTGTTTATGGATGACAACGCCCGTACTCACCGTGCAAACATTGTAGTCGAATGCCTTCAATTGGAGGATATCACCCGTATGGATTGGCCAGCATACTTGACAGCGGACTTGAATCAATAGAGCATGTGTGGGATATGCTTGGGTGACGAATTGTAGCCCGTCAACCCCCTCCCACCTGTCAACCAGAACTTCGGAGGGCATTGCTTGATGAATGGTGTAATATTCCCCAAGATCAGATTGATAATTTGATACTCAGCATGCCTAGGCTTTGTAAGGCCTGTATTGCATCGTCCGGGAGTCATACTCCATATTAACCATCATACTAACCATGTTATACTGTTTGTTGTAAATAGGTTCTTTTTTGAAATTTGCTCCAGGGAGTAAAAAATCGCAATTTTAATTAATTATGTCAAACATATAGCATCTTTTTTGCTCTTTACCTTTTGTTTAATAAATAGACTTTACAAATAAGTCAAATTTGTTTGCTTCTATCTCTTTATTTGCCAGAACTTCATTATCCTTAATTTATGGACATGAATGTATTTTACGACAATTTATTTAAATTATAATAATTGGAAGCAATTTTATAAATGTATATTAACGCGAAACTAAGTATATATTACTTGAAAATTTTAATATGTTTAACCAGTAAAGAATGTCCTTAAATCCTTTTATTTAAATAATTTTTTATTATTTTATTATATAATTGAAACACAAAAACTAGTTTTCTCAAAATATTCAAATCAAAATATTGTAATAATATAATCAAAATATTCAAAATTAAAATTAATTTTGAAATATATTTAAACATAAAACTTAATATTTTAATAATAATTCAGAAATAATTATAAAATGTATAACTAATATTATGAATGATTTTTTTTATAAGCCTATTTTAATTTTAAATTAAAAAAAGGGATATTTTACATATATTAATAAATTTCCATTTATTTTGTATGAATAATTAATTCATCTGAATTTATTCCGCTTATAATTAACATAATTGTTTTATACAATTTAAAATTTTTCAGCTAAATTTTCCCATGGTTTCTCCATTTGTTGCTTGTAAGATAGTAATGCTTTAGAAGAATTTAATTTTAATGAACTATGATACAGTAAGGAATATTGTGTAATTCTACAATTTTTAATATTTATATGATTTATGCAAACCTATTTCATAGAAAATTATATATGACATACTGACTATGACAAAAATAAAAATATGTATGCATAGAAAAAAGAACCTAAATATTTTACATAATTTTATTATTCTAGAAATTCCTATTCTTGCTACAATATCCAATGATACCACCTGAAATGCACATTGAATTTTATACTTTAAAAAAAATAGCAAAAACTTATATGATGCATACTCAATAAAAAATATTTTTAGAAAAAATATACTTTTTTTTTCACACCGGCCAAAGTGATCCTATCGTTAAATAAAGTAATGACACTTTCCTTTAAGATGGATTAGACGACAGAAACTTGCCGATGCAACAAAGTTTTTGAAAACGACTCTACACTTGTCTTGTGAAACAGCTTCTTGTTACGATGGAAAAAATGCAGCAGACAGTAAAACAACAAGAACGGTAAAAGAAAGAAGTGATGAAACACTCTCAGGACTAAAATCAATCCGCCAACGAACAAAACTGAGTTGACTAGGAGTTTGCAGCAATCAACTGGAACGTTGGTCTGCTCGTCCACTGTGCTTAGAGTCTTTTGGAATCAAGTCTCAGAGGCTCAGCCATAGAAAGAAAAACATTGCTTCGGGAAAAAAAATTTAAATAAAAGCCATTTGACTGCTCGGAAAGACTGCGATTTTCGTTCTTTCAAAATACAATTACAATTTACTTTCCTTTTTTAAGAACTGTTTTGTTATATTAATTTTCTTAATGTTATTACTACATTTTGGAGTTGTTTAATTTCATTTCGGGTTAAAGATGTGCGGTGAAGGGTTATACGATGTTTTTCAAAATAATTCTAATATTTTTAAAACAAAATTTACTTTTTATTCCTGGTGTCAACTCAGGTATTAAATTCATTTTAGAGATATTTGTTTTGATTAGTAAGATCAACGTTGGAAATAAACAAATCAATTTGTATTTTTTTAAACATTTCAAAACTTTTCTGGAATAACAGAAACCTGAAGAGTAAAAAGACTTTATATTTGAATCCGAATTGCAGAATGTTCTTTAGAAACCCGCCGATGGTTATTCTTATCACAAATTAGTGATATATGAGATTTACCATAAAAAAAAGTATTAAAAATAGTGCCTCAGTAATTCTATCTTGCATTTTTATCGATTTAAAAAGCTATTTATAGATGAAATCTTAACTATTATTACTGAAAACAATACATTTTAAAATAAAATCAGTTCCACTGCCAATCACATTTGTCGCTCCTTATTCAATATTTTAAGTGATGCCTAAGTAAAGTTATAGTAAGGATTTTTTAAATAAATAAAAAAAAAGTGTTTGAGGAAATTAACATACGTGATATACACAAATGTCATGAAAACTATTGTTTAGGAATAATTTCACAATCTTTTTTGTCTAAATTTTTAATAAAGTATGAGTTTTAAACAGTTATGGCATGAGTTTTAAACGGCATTAAAAAATCATATCAAAATAAATCAAATTGTTGTTGTTATATAAAAAATCTATGAGCTTGTGTGTGCATATAGTCCAGCACACATATTAAAAAGCTATAATATTTAACGTTCTAATTTTCCTCCAAAATCCCCTATTCTTTTAGTTGATATGTAGACGAAAATCTTGAAAAAAGATATTTTTTAACTCGGTAAAATCTTATTTTGCGTTTCGTTTGCATCATCGTTTCATCTATAGTTTTTCTATTTTTAGAAATTTTCTTGACATTAAAATGTTAAAATTTTCAGGTTCATGAGATTGTGTTTTTATTATTATTTTTTATGTATTTCCAAAATTTATTTTATTCATTTGTAGCTATTAAGAAAAAATTTTAACAATTTGCCAAGTGATAATCTGCCCTTTTCACCGATAATTTTATCCAGCAAACTTTATCAATATTAAAATTATTTTGATTTCCTGCATCAAGAGACGCCATATATTTCTATTTAAATAGAAATAGGTAAACATAACTGATATTAAATAACCGAAATGCTGCTAAAGATATATATAAACCTAGAAGTATCAGATTTCTTTCTCTAAACAGAGAATATTTTCCAAACTTGTGTCCAAAACTTATTTACAAAAATTCCTTTTATTCTTAGGGTAGTTGCAGGCAAACTCAGTGACAAATTGAGCTTTCAAATGATCGATGTTTGCACAAGGCGGTTGGTCCACTAAACGGACCATATTTTTATTTCCCGAGCATTGTTTTTCGACTTTCCTGGTAAATCGCCTATTTATTTATTTTTATTTCGTTATTTATCTTAAATAGAATTTCGGAAAACTTTGGGAAATGCAACTTAAGTGCATTTCACCTAAACTGCTTTTGCATAGTCATGTATAAATCCCAATGTAATTAGTATCGGAAATGGAATTCCCAGACCATGTAAAGCAAATATTAACTCTGGGCTATATTTTTTGAGTTTCTTGTCGAAGAAAAAAAGTAAATAGAATTTTTCCACTTTAAGAATTTAACTAAAAATGTATTTAGTTTCTAAGAAAAATATCCAAATAGGCTTTGGAAGAAAACAGAAAAGAAACAAAATGGATTTTCAACCCTTGCAAGATTCAGTTATGAAGTCTGGCCAATTGTTAAGATTTATAATTCGTAACCTGTTTAACAAATATCACGTTTTCATTTTTTTATTTTTTTTATTTTTTGAAAAATAATGCGCAGTTATTAAAATTATTAAATAAAGAAGTAAACCTGTATATTTTTCTGGGATAAATTTCAAAATTGTCCTCGGAATAATTTCTAAATCTTTTTTCAGTTTTCTGCTTAACATTGTTTTTTAACACGAATATTTTCTTTGAAGAAATAATCTGCGTCTTGTATACAAAGATCGCCTTGTAATTTTGAGCAGAAAGATTTAAATAATATCCTTCATTTTTATGATTTGAAAAGCAAAGTTATTATCAAGCGAATAGGAAAAATTAAACTAAAAATAATTATTACAAAAAGTTTGTGTAAAATGCACCAATTAAATTAATCAAATGTAAAAGGGGAATTATTAATTGCACAGGTTAGTGTTGTTATTTTTTATTTTCACATATTTTATTTCGTAAACTATAATTTGAATTTCATTGAATGTTTTCAAGGTTATAGAAATTAGTTAAAACTATTGAGAATATTCATTTTACAATGTATTTAATAATTCATAAGTTTTATTTAATTTGTCGTATGAATAAAAATATAGATAAAAATAAAATAAAAATATATTATACGTTAAAGACAACATTTAAATTTTTGTTTTAATGCCTGTATACCAGGATGGACCTATAAGTTTCTGTCCTCATAAGGAGAACACCATTAAAAATAATTAATTTTTTTATTTTTTTTGCATCCCTGTTGCATCCCTGAAAAAAGACGTCATGTTGACTGGTAAAGTTGTTTTTGCTTTTTTCGGGGTTGGTTCATTTGCATGTGTTGTTTATTTTCAAGAGTTCCATATATATGAATCATAGTATTCACTGGGTTTATGGTTGTAAAGCGTTAATTTCTTAATAATAGTTTTCATATTGAATTTTTTCAACAACAGCACCCACATCGCTTCTGCAGGTGCAAAACTTCATGTAAAATATTACCTCCACATTCTTTAACAGTATTAGCTGGACCAGTCAATTTTCTACGGTTATAGCTTTCTAGTTGAATCTGAAGAAAAGTTTCAGTGTCGAGTCCCTTGTTTGTTTGATCTGGCGTCAAACCTTTCAAATGGAAGTATTTTATAACCAGCTCGTATTTTCAATGTGTCCATTTTGATGAAAGTTGCCCTCTATTAAATACGTCCTGAAATTTTATATATGAGCAAGGAAAGATAACGCTTACACTGCCAGTGATGTATTAGAATGCTGAGGCCATTTCTAGGTCATGCCACCATCGTATTGCTTTATCATATTTCTTTTATTATTGCGGAGACATTAATATCAGATTCACGTTGAAATTGAATAGAGTTCTGAATAAAATCTTTAACAGTAAACCTGCCTAAATTCTCAAGAAACTCATAATGATAAAGTAAACTCTTTAATATAGTATTATATTTGAACCCGCACTATTATTGTTTTTATTTCTATTTCGCAAATGATGAAAAATATTTTTTTATTTAAGCGGAGATCTTAACTCCCGTTAATAACTTCGTGTGTGTTGAAATTCATATAAAATTCGTTGCCGCGGGAGCTGTGCGATTATGGGAAAAAACTCTGTCTTTATGAAATATACGTAAAACCAAATTTAAAAAAATTGGTATTTAAAAAAATTTGCTCAACCAGCCTTCAAAAGTATTGCTAAAAAACTCCTTTCCAAACAGTCCTTTCCAACAAATCCTTTTCTCAAACAGCATTTTTTCTTAGTAAAAAATGGAATGTAAGCTATGTAACAGGGGGGTTGAAAAGTTCGTAGGCTCACACATAGACGGCGCTACTAGTATTAAATCCATATGATTTTTAGTTAGCCTTAAAGCCTAGTTAAGTTTTAGTTAGCCTTTAGTTAGCCTTAGTTACCTTCAAAAGACACGTGTATAAATTTGACAGCTGTTGCACTATTAGTATGTGAGTTAAAACATTTTTAGTGAAGCAACTTTTGTTAGTTTGAAAAAATGGATAAAAAGGAATTTCTTGTGTTAATAAAACATTGCTTTTTGGCGAAAAAAATACTATTGAAGCCAAGTATTGGCTTGATAAACATTACTCGGACTTTGCCCCAGGAAAATCAATCGTAGAGAAGTGGTTTTCTAAATTTAAACGAGGTGAAATGAGCACCGAGGACGATGCACGCAGTGGACGCCAGAAAGAGGCTGTTACCGACGAAAACATCAAAAAAGTTCACAAAATAATTTCTGATAACCGTAAAGTGAAGTTGATTGTGATAGCTGAGACCCTAAAGATATTAAAGGAACGTTTTGGACATATCGTGAATGAATATTTGGATATGCGAAAGCTCTGTTCAAAGTGGGTGCCGCGCAGAGCTCACAGTCGACCCAAAACAACAACGAATTGATGATTCTAAGTAGTGTTTGGAGCTGTTCAATCGTAATAAACCCGAATTTTTGCTTCGATATATGACAATGGATGAAACATGGCTCCATCATTTCACACCGGAGTCCAATCGACTATCAGCCGAGTGGACTGCAGGTGATGAACGCTAAAAAGGTTATAACTTCACTAAAAATGCTATAACTCACATATAGCTGTCAAATTTATACACGTGTCTTTTGAAGGTTAGGGCTAACTAAAAATCAAGCTTTGAACAAATCAAGCTTTTGTAATTGAAGATATTGGTTTATCAGACATTTTTAAACACTTACATAGCACCCATCCTATTACTCTGCAGCACAAAACATGGTTAAAAAATGCATGTCTAAAAGTTTAAATTGGTTTAGTTAATTTTGCTAAATTATAAAATTTTAGGAACTTTTTTCTTTGGTAAGTCCCATCGATTTAATATTTGTTTAAAATTTGTGTGATCTGTATGGTATGAAAACTGGTTATATAAATATCGTCTACTTCTACTTCATGGCAAAAAGAGATCCTTTGGATTTGTAATAAAAAATTATTATACATTTAAAGAGTTAAAAAGAAAATAGAAGAATAGAGTTACATCATATGAGGATAGATAGTCTTTAGGTAATCTACTACAGGGATGGGTAAACTTTTTTTTTCGGTCGCGGGCCAAAAATCGAAAAATAAAGTTTGGCGAGCCAAGATAAATTTTTCCAAAATTTTAGAAACAATATACAAGTATTACAATTTAAATATGTTAATGAGAGGAATGAACTTGCGATTTCATTTTTAAAAGTTCCTTACAGAAGAAGTGAGTTTGTGAAGTGACTTTGTTAGAAGTGAGATGTGCCGATTCTAAGGAACGAGGCTAAATGCTCATCTGTCCGTTTACTTCTGAAATAGTTCTTTCTAAGGTTCATAGTTGAAAACACTTCCTCACATATATAAGATGAAGCAAACATAGCACTGATTTTCTGGACGTGAGATATTGAATTTGGGAAACTTACTTTCGATAATGATTTGTAAAACTCTAACTTGTTGGCGCCAATATACAGCTATAACTAGTAAAGATCTTCCTCTTTTAACACTTTACCGCTTGAAAGCTGTCTGTGCAAGCTATTTATTGTGCAAGATTTATGTTTTGTAGAACAAAAAATAGAGAAAGTAAAAATATCATCTGTCCTTTGAAAAAAAGGAAGAAAAAATAACATTTCATCAAAGTTTAAAAGGAGATGGATATATAATATATAAATATATGTTTCTTTTAATTTGCCTCGGACCGACAAATTAAAATTCTATCCGCGGGCCGGATAGAACCTTCCGGCGGGCCGGATTTGGCCCGCGGGTCGTAGTTTGCCCATCCCTGATCTATTATGTACAATGGTAGATGCTGAATGTGCAAATCAGATTTAATTTTTCCTGCCCTCAAATGCTTTTGAATTTGCGGAAAAGAGAGATCAAATGAAAACCTCCTATTTAATATTATGGCGCTCGTGGAAAGATATTAGCCGAAAATTTCTCTAGAAGATTTAAAAACAGAAATAAAAAAAAACAAATAATAATATTTACCTTTTCTGAAGCATATAAATGAGAAGACGAGGTTACTAACATTAGAATCAAGAAAAAAGAAGGCTTTCTCAATCTCCCGGATGGGAAAAAATGTTGAAATGTTTTGTATGTTCTTCTAAATGTTGAGTTCATAGTATTTTTCGTTCTGAGCAGGTGGGAGTGAAAGGTTATATATCTGAAACATCTTTCTGTGGATTTTTTTAAAGCTATAGTAATAAATTATTTTTTTCTGAAAGGAATGTTGGGAAAATTTTGAATTCTAAAAGCAATAGACATTATTTTTAAAAAGGAAAATCTTTCCCTAGAAACAGAATTTTAAAAATTCTTTGCTTTAGACTTCATAAAATGTTTTGACAAATTTCATTCAATTCTTATTTTTGCAAGAATCAAATATATATATATTTTTTTCTCATCAAAATTTTTAGTAAATTGTAAAACAGAATGGAATTCAAAAATGCTTCATAATTAATATTTAAATAAATTAAATTTTTTATTATTTTTAAAAATAAAAATTTTGGTTAGATTGTTAATATCACAAAAGCATGTTCTTAAATTACTTGAAAGCAGAAGAAACAAAGATAAATTTGACACTCAATAAGAAATCTATTATTTTAATATGTTTTATTTTATTTCATATTGAATAGTACATTTTTAAAAGTATATTGCCTAAATTTTTAATTTAGACTGATTATATCTCTCACAAAGTATTAAAAAAATTTATTTGACAAAAATGTACGGTAGAACACTAGCCACTGACTGATTCAATCTTATTATTTTCTGACCTTATTTACGGTCAGGCCACGCAAATGTAAACAGATTTTAACAGCAAATGTAAACAGTTTCATTTTCTTATTTTTTCAATCCAATAGTAGTGGAAAACAAAAAACAAATCGTCCTTATATTGTTAGATCAAATTTTATAATTAGTTAATGCATTATCTGTGTCCCTCATTTCATTATCAATTAACCTATTCTTCTGTTTCGATTAGTCCCACGTTTTTAATATAACCCTTGTGATGAAGGAGGTTGCAAACAGCATTTCATTTTTGTGAGAGAAATTTTTATTTGGACTGCTTAGATATGCTTTGCTTGGTATATATATGTGTTTAGATATGCTTTGCTTGGTATATGTGTTTAGATATGCTGTGCTTGACAAGCTCATCAGCTGTTTCATGTCCTGTGTGCAATTTGGGCCATTCTTATTTAATCTTTTTATTGGTATCGAGAACTGAATTTTCCATGAGTGGATGTGGTGTGTGAGGATATAAGACGGCTAGCAATCCAGCGAAGCTATGAGCACATATTTTCACATGTTGTCTTATTGTGAAAATTTGTCGAATTACTTCAAGGATGGCTATTAGCTCTACTTGAGTTTTTATTAGTTCAATTTATCCATCCTCTGAGATTTTACTCCCGTTTTTGAAGGACCAAAATGCTGACAATGGGCCTTCACTTGATTTAGAGCCATCTATATAATAAGTTTCAGCAATTAGTTGAAGAGAATGTCAACTTGATTGCAGATATTAAAACTATGGATTGGATGGAGTGACAATTCTGCAATCATATGCCACAAGTCATAAGGATTTTTTTAAACGTTTTCATCTGTACGTTCTTCCTTGTTCTCGATACAACACTGAATGCTGCTCCTGCTTTCAATTTTAAGCGAAGGGGGCTAGGCATGTGATTATCCGCAGTGGGTGTGGTTCTGTATGCCCCAGTTATATACAAAATGAAGAGCTTTTGAACCGACAGTAATTTTCTTTTCATTCTAAGTGTTGGAAAAAAATGCCGAGACTGCTGCTAAATGACTTAATACTCTTTCCGCTATCTTCTTACATAAGATTCGCTTGATTCCCTAGGTGTTACTGATACTCCTTCATAACAAGCTACTTAGATCCGTCATTCTTTTTCTAAGATGTTTCGCCCAATTGAGTTTTCGTCGATGAATACTCGCAAGTACGATTTTTTTATTTTAATGGAATCATTTCCCCATTTAGTAACGGGATCTCTTGAGACCATTCCTATGACAAAGGTAATTCGTTTTCTCTATAGATATAGATAACTGATGTTTATCTATCCAAATTGTAAACTTCTGAAAGGATTCATTTGAAAGATTTTCAAGTTCACGCTTAGTAAACCTTTTAATAGCAAATACAAAGTCATCTTAAAAGACTTTCAAATGCACTGCAGGAGGCCATTGATAATTAAGAACAACATAGGTTACAAGATTCTACATTACTGGCCCACTACAATAACCTAGAGGACAATCTTTAGTTTGCTCCCAAATTACTGGAATTTCATTAGTTTGCATTGCAACTAATCATTGGTTTAAGGTGTCCAAAAGGGTTTCTTTAACATCTGTAGGTTGAATGATTTCTTTCATTTTATTTTGGAATAAATTATATGATCAAATGCAGCCTTAATATCTAATGAAATAATTACAACATGTTGTCAGTTTTTGGTTTTTGCATCATTAACGAAGTCAATTAAAACCATGAATGCGTCATCGACTGATCTACTTATATGATATCCATATTGTCTAGGATTCAATTTACTTTCTTCTTGAAATTTAAAGGTTATTCTTTGGGTTAAAAGTTTTCTAGAGCTTTGCCTGTAGTGAGGAGAAGAGAAATTAGTTTGTAAGAAATATGATCTGCTTTATCTTTCTTAAGGAATGGGATCACCACTCCTATTTTTAAATTGTTCCGAAGTGTATGCAATGGCAAATATTTATTAAAGAGTTTACGAAAGACTTTTGGAAAATAATTGTTAATAATATTGAGAACTTGATCATCTATACCAGGGGTCTCCAAACTTTCCAGCCTTAGGGCCATACTGTTTACTCCAGTAAGTACCAAGGGCCAAAACCATTTTAATTTTTCTGCCATTGCCTATAATTTCCAATTAGTTGTTGTGCTTAAGTTAAATTTTCTGCGTATCATGCTTGTCATTAAGCTTTACCTAGCAAGTAAATAAACCGAGTTATTATCATTCTGTATTTTATTATCCAACTTATTACAGCAACAATAGGCTATTCGCTGTACTGGGCCGTAGTTTGGAGACCCCTGATCTATACCATCAAAACCAGGAGCTTTCCCCTTTCGAAGCCTTTACATAATTTATTTTTATTTATTTTTTTATTTTTGTGAAAGGAGGTTCTTTAGCAATAAAATTAGTTTGTGGAGGACAAGAAAGAGATTCTTGGGACTGACAGAATAGATTTTTTTTCCAAAGTTTTTGTCCATTTTTTATTCCCACTTCCTGACACATCTACGGATTTAAAGATTTCAGATGGAGGAAGTGAAATTTTAACGGTGGTCTTAAAAATTTGAAGGGTTTGAGGTTCCAGGTTGAGATTTCTCCAGATTTGATATTTTTAATTTCTTTCTTTACTGGTTGTTTTTTCTTTGGGAGTAAGTTTAAATAAAGTTTTCGTTTCCATCCATTTTCTAAGAGCACTTAATTGCTTTTTTTCTTGTTTCAAGATGTGGATGCCACCAAATAAGAGATTTATTTTTATAGCATTGATTCTGTATGCATTATAGCATGCTTTAATAATGCCTTTATGAAGAATGTGAATTACTTAATTTAATTGAAATTCATTACTAACATTATTCAACGTGTAATTATGTTTGGGAATGAAAGTAGACAAGAATTTAAACAATATTTTATATTCCCGGAATGCAATTTTAAATCGTTTAAATGTAATAGCTTCTTTTTCAGAATAAATAATTGATCTTATGTGTGATCACTGAGAATTTCTTCCTCTAGAATCACAGCTGGAGGCCAACTCTGCTGCAGAGACAAGAGTAAAAGCTGGCCATCCCTTATTATTGCTGTGCACAACAGTTGATTCTGATTTGCTGTTGAATGGAAGTTATTTGTTGCTAAGAACACCTTGGCTAACAAACCTCTTGCGTCTTCTGAATTGTAAGTTCAACAAGTGTTGTTTGTCTTTAGGTCTGCTTCAATAAATATTTTCTCATGTTTGATGGAAGAAGTGGAATTGTTAATCTCATTTAATGCCGTTTTTGAGATTATTGTAAAGTGAACATTATCCTGAAATTGCTGTAAGAGGTTGATTATTAGCAGTAAATCTGCCACTGCACTCCTTCTTGTCCCCAGAACAACTGGCAGTTGAATGTAAGTGAGAGAGAAAAGGCCTGCTTTTCCATTTTGGGATAACCAAGTTTTCCAAGTTCTAGGTATTCCTTCAGTTCTGTTATTAATACGCTTTTCTTAGTTTCACCTGTATGTTTGTTTGTATGTATGTATGTATGCAACTGACTCTTTGGGCTCGATTTTGCCCTACTTTAAGCGATCCGATTTAATTTAAACATTGTAGACTTATCAAGGACCGACGACAATAAAATATTTTGATAAGTTTATTATCTCATCATGATTAGGATCGCCAGGATTAGTGATTAAAACACACAGCCTTTGGAAAGTCATCTTGATCGGCGCATCATTTTCCCTGGAGATCTGCCTGCACTCATACACACTATATAAGCTGCAAAAGAAACATTTACAGACATCTTTCAGATATTGAAACCTACGTGGGACAGCGGCGTAACGGATGAAGCGCCTGATTAGGAGATTCCCTGTTCGAATTCTGGCTGGCTCGACATATTCGCAGTTAGCCTTTATTTTACTCACAATTAAGTTATTGTAAGAACCAGTCCTCCGTACCGGAACCTCATTTAAATATTATAGTTTAAAAACACTAAAAAACATGCTTTTAAAGTTAATCAAACTAAAAAGTAAACAAATTAATAGTTTAAAAAACTAAAAAAACACGCTTTTAGAGTTAATCAATCTAAAAAGTAAAAAATAATTAACATAAGAATAAAATGACTGACGAGAAAATGAATGTCACTGTTCTAAAAGCGTGGGGTGCTTTGTATGACATTTTTAAACTAACTCTGCATTTCGGAATGAAACTAGTGAAAAATTATAACGCTTGATATCGAGCACCCCACGCTTTTAGAACAGTGACATTCATTTTCTCGTCAGTAATTTTATTTTTATGCTAACAATTATTTTTTACTTTTTAGTTTGATTAACTCTAAAAGCGTGTTTTTCAGTTTTTAAACTATTAATTTTTTTAACATAATGTTCTTGGCTGAGAATTTATTCCATATTAAATTTTTGAACAAGTTTATTTAATAAAATTGTAGCTGCTTTAACTTTCTCTTGTTAATTTTTACAATGTTCATGTTAATGGAACTAAAATCTTGAAATGTCCATTGAGGAAAATCTGTAAACTGTTCAATGGTATTTCTAGGTTTAAGAGCTGAAGACAATTATTTTTCTAAATTTGGAGCTTTATTCATTTTTTAAAATGGAATTTGGTCTTTAAAAAAAAAATATTACAAATCCGTTAATAGATCATTGATCTTTTGTAGCTTCGATTTTTTTTACGAAACAAGAACAATTTGCATCTCCAGCTGAATGCCTGGGATTGAAGTATGTTCTATTTTTAAATTAGTATCATGATAATTTATACAGTAAAGCTCATTTGATTTGCAATTATGTGAGAAATATTTGCAAGAGCAAAAAGCGCAGTATGAGCTTTTTATTGGGAACTGATGTAGTGTATGCCCGAAATACTGACAGACTTAACATCTGTAAAATCATCTGAACATTGTAAAATCATCTGATGTTATGTACATGCCAGCTAATAACTAATTTCCCTTCATTTATCACTGTTTTGAAAGTAGACGGAGAAACTAATAGGATACAATGGTAGCAATCTTGTTTTTCTATGTTTGATCTTAAAAAGAAATTTTTAATGAAAGTTGGATATTATAAGTTCTATTGGATATTTTAAGGCTTCCTGAAGTAATTTATCATATCTGTAAGTTATTTTGTAATATAAATAATTATTCTGGGAATCTTTGATGGGCCTTATGATGTCTAATCTTGTCTTTGAGTAAATCTGAATTACCTATCGAATGCAAAAGTTTTTTTAACATCCTTTCCTTCTTCGCATTTCATGGAGAGATCATTGTTGCACTAATTTCTAATACACTTGATTCTGATTTTTCTTTTGAAGGATTAAAAGATTCTCTCATTATTTCTCACTTATGGTGTAGAATATATCTGCAGTAGTCTGAGAAAGGTACAGGGGAACTATATGCGAAATCTTAAATTTTCTGCATATGTGCGGGAAAATTTGAGTGAAGAAGAGAAGGAGTATTTGTTGAAAGCAGGAAGTTGAAAGAGACAGCAGGAGTATTTTTTTTTTTTTTTGAAAAGTTATTAATGAAAAGTTTGCTTAAAAGTTTATCTCTGTATGATCTAAAGGGAGAATTTTAATTAAAACATTTACCGGTTTCCTCAGTCAGCAGATTTCTTATTTTTTGAGAAGATTTCCGACAGTTGTAAATTAGTGATCTCTCCATTTTCGTAGTACTTAATGAGCTATGTTATCATGAACTCAGCAGCCCTTCCTGATAATTTACACTTCCTAAACTCAGATTTTTCATAATTAACCTCATATATATATATATATATATATATATATATATATATATATATATACATGAAGAAAATAACTAAATAACAGGCGAAGAAGACGATGCTCTCGCAAAATGTCCTCTATTAAGCACTATTTATAAGGGAAGAAACAAACGAGAAAGCTATGTATGAAAAGAAATCCTGTTCTTCAGAAGAAAAAAACTTGTGAATAGAAAAAGCTGCCCATTCATTTAAGGGAGAGGATCGTGCTTTGAAGAATGACAAGGGTCGAAGGTCAGACGAAATTGGATTCGAAAATGGGAGTGAAAAGAAGGAAAGACCCATTGTTTATGATATTGCCAAGGTCAAAAGAAAAAATACGGTGGGAGGAATAATACCTGTACTCTGCAGCTGGAAATACTGAAAGACAAGCGGATGGAATCTTAGATGGCTAACTATCGAAAATGAGTAGACTCTCTGCTAAAAATAGTTGATTGGAAAAAACTTAGAAATATAAGACAAAAACAAACAGAATCTAAACAAAGTGACACTATTGAAACTCCATGGAAGTATGGAAGGCCTCACATTTCAGTTGAAAATACTGATTAAAATGCGAGTACGAATATATTAATCGCTCATTTTCTGTGCAATTGATTGGCAGGAATTGAGCCATCGTATGGCTACTGCGATTTCCAAATTGACATTCTTATTGATGCTGCAAATTCTTCTGTACAAGTAACTGTCTTTGACACCACAGGAAAATATAAAAGCGTTCGCCAATTTTAGATTTGCCGTTGTGAGGCATATATCGTCGCCAATTGCAGCAATTTTGATCATCCTCTATAACTTTATGTACATATAGTTTAATAAGACTGTTTTGTAAATCATACCAACATTGGTATATGTTTTATTCTTCCTGTATTGCTTTCTTTACCTAACGCAAGATGTTCCCCCCAATATGTTCCCATGTAAAACTCATTTCTTTTGGTGTACCAGACATACACATAAAGTTAGCCGAAACTCTTTCAGATAACTCTTTATATCAGAGGAAATTCATTGGAAGTAGTAATTAAAGCTGTAAAATAAAGTTATAAAATAACAGTAATCTTACAAAAAAAATTTCTCGTGTTCCTAAACTATTTCCATCGAAATAGATATCAACAGAGGCACAAGAATCACACATACACATAAAAACAGCAAATATGCACACGCGCGTGCAGCACAATACACATAAACAATAAATATATATAAATATATATATATATATATATATACGAGGGTAACTCTGAAATTTTTGAGACAGTGGCAGACGACAAACGCAGAAAAAAAAAAATCGTTACATTTGTAAATTTGAACTCTTTTATGGCCGCAGACGATAATTTGTGGCAACAATTGCAATTTAGCTGTCGTAGAAGAGATTTTGGAAGAAGGATATGGAATTGACGCTGGAGCATTATCGGGCTATGATTTTCTATGATTTTAATGTGGGGTTAAATTAAGAAGAATGACTTTAACGTCTACAACTAGCATATGGATACGAAGCTCTATTTCGTGCTACTGCATTTAGACGGTTTACAGAATTTCATAGAGGTCGAAGTTCTCTGCTGGATCAAGAACACACAGGAAGACCTTCATCAGCTGTAGTTCCAGAAAATGTATCGGCCACACGAAAAATGTTAGTCGATGATAATCGCTACACTTACCAAATGATACAGAAGATACTTAACACTGGATCCGCAGCTATACATAGAATTATTCATTAATAACTGTATATGAAAAAAGTTAGTTGGTCGTTGGGTCCCCATAATTTAACAGAGCACCAAAAACTGGAGCCTGTCAGAATCTGCTATGAAACCATAAAATTACTTAATGATGGTGGACACCGCCTTATTTCTAAAATCATAACTGGTGACGAAACTTACATTCCGTTTTTCGACGTTCCAACACGGCAAGAAAGTAAATTATGGGTCTTTAAAGACGACCCGCAACCAACAATGGTGAAAAAGACAACGAGCAATGAAAAAAAGTAATGTGCGCCGTTTTCTTCAGAAGTACGGGACTGGTCAAAGCCATCAAGCTGGAGGGACAGAAGACAGTCACAGCTAACTGGTACACCACTATGTGTCTTCAGAAATTCTTCAAGAAGAAAATGTAAGGGGACTCATGCTTCACCATGATAATGCATCTTCTCATTCGGCAAGATCGACAGTCGAATTTCTTAAACAAAAACACATCAAAGTGATAGAACATCCACCCTGTTTCCCTGTTCTTGCTATGTGTGACTTTTGGCTTTCTTTTTAATCTCAAGAAAAATTTACGTGGTCGCCGTTTTCATTTCGAAGATGTGATTGATGAGGCTATAAAAAGCATATTTTATCAATTCCAAGAAATGGAGGCTGTGAAGCATTTAATCTTTGAACACATCGTCTGCAAAAGTGCATTGATGTTGGAGTTGACTACTTTGAACACTCTTAAATTTTTTTAAGTTAAACTTGTACCATGTAGCCGTATCTCAAAAATTTCAGAGTGACCTTCGTATTTACTGATTTCCTAGACACCTTGTTTCATCATTATTTCGTTTTCATTAGAATAAATGATGTGCCCCTAACATTAGATATTATAAATTTTTGAGTTCTTTTTTGATCTGCAGATTATGCAAACTTCGGGTCATAAAAAAATGAAAAATTTATTTTTATTTGAGAGAGAGGTATGAATGAGGAAATTCAGGGGTTTTGTATTGTAAATGCTGTAATGGTTTTGTTATATAATTTGCGTATATTTTATACAAGGGGGATTCAACGGTCATGAGACAAACTTTGAGGGGTAGTACAAATTACAAAACCATATATTTTTGTATAGAAATATATGGTAGGAAGTGACCCTGAATTGATACTCTTCACATGAAGTTTCAGTTCATCTGCTGATAATCTCGATGTTCAGTGTTTCGGCCTAAACGCCACACTTCCGACCATACATTCCTATACAAAAAAAAAAGGATGTTTCAGTAAACTGTACCCCTCAAAGTTTTCCCTTGATTTTCCAATCACCCTGTATATACACAGTCCAGTCACATTAATGTGACCACCTGTCCAAAGCCAGAATAACCACCTTTGCAGAGCGGACCGTATATATATAGAAAGAATATGCATAACGATTGAAATGTTTTCCGATGCCCTAGGACATCATTTATATACACTCCACTGCAATGTGCTGCCACCTGTCTTTTGTGATTGGTTATTTGACGTTGACGTCGAAAGTAGGTGGTGGTCACATTAATGGGACTGGACTGTGTATATTATGCAAATAAAGAGTTTAGTAATAAATTAGTAGATATTACTGCATTTCGTATTTACTGTCAACCAGCCCCCCTCCCCTCAAGTACAAGAGAACTACCTACAAATGCACCCGTACGTAGATGACTAGTTATACGAGTAAGAAATATTTAGGTCACAGTTTTTTCTTTGAAATGTTTCAATATCTATTACTGTAGGGACCAGGAAGAAATAATAAACAGAATGTCTTTTTACTACGCAGAACTTCATTTCTTAAAGTGATGTTAGTAATATTTTTGCAAAAGAACATAAATATGAAAGACAATTTTATTACTTTCTTTCTTCGTCGATTTTATGAAAACTTGTATGTAAAAAACTACCAATTGATTGTTTGCCAAACAGGAATTAGGACACAATAAGAAGCTTCAGAGAATAACCCAAATCGCTTGTAAACAGGCGTTTAAGGTCATTTAATATGTTCCTCAAACTGAAGAAACATTTTTGTGTGTGTGCACAGAATCGTAAACCATTCTTGTTAGTGAAAAACTCGATTCCGAAATATGCTGTTTATTTCTGTACAAAAATCACAATAGCTGCATTGTACCAAATAATAAAATAGAAACGTTTGAGAATTGGGTATTGTTAACTCTAGTTTTAAAATAGTGCATTCGCCTTTTTGAGAATTTGGAAAATACTTGAATTGACTTTTATTTTATTTTATTATACAGCATGGTAATTTTTTGAACTGCGTATAAACATATTGAATATATTTTGTTAGACAATCAAGGAAAGTAGATTTAAATGCTAAATAATATTTTTTAAATGTAAGTAGTAAAATTTTTTCATTGGACAAATATTTTATGTTTTCGAAACGTTTGTCATATACAGTATTAAAGTAAAATAAAAATTGAAGGCTTTTTTATTAAAAACGTTATTCCTTCTATGTTTAATAAAATTCTTAATATAAAGTAAAAAAAAAAAAAAAACTGTAGAAATACGTACATGTTTACGTAATATGTTTATATTATAAGAATTTGTTAATGGATTTATTTTCAAATGTTACTTTTTCCTTTAAAAGGGTTTCTTTTGTAAAATATTAATGATAATGTGTAGATTGTATACGTGGATATTTAATAATCAAACATTAACAATATTTATTAATAATAGTAATTTTCATGTGTAAAAGAATATTTTTAGAATATTCACATTTTTAGATTTTTCACAAAATTGAAAAAAAAAATAAAATATTTAATAAGCTTGAACTAATCAAATAAATAGTATATTTAATAATCTTGAACTAATCAAATAAATAGTATATTTAATAATCTTATTAGACATCCTATTTCTTTTTGTTTGGCGCATTGAAAAAATGCATTTTCAATTTCTTTTCAATAAACTGTTTTAATTTGAAACAAAACTAAGCAATAAATGAGTGCTATTACTCATTAAACCACAAATATGTAAAATGATATTGTTAATTAAGGCATTCAGCATTTTTCCGAATTTAAATCCTTTTCAAGTTGTTTTTAACAATAAAAAACAAATTTCTGTGACAAATTTGTTTATTTTACTGTATTATTGTTTTTTTTACAAAAATATTTTTTTTAATAGATATAACATTAAACTTAATAAAATATTTATAAAGATGAAATTAATTTGAAAATTTAATTTAGTAAAATAGAAAAAAATTTAATTTAGTTTTTAGAAATACTAAACTGACAAATCTAAACCAATGAATTTTTACAAGACCGTAATAAATACAGTGCAGCTCTTATTAAATGACACAAAACAGAAAATTACTAATTATTAGAAAAAAAATACCGAACTGAATATTTCATGAAACTTATTTCAAAACATAAAATCTGTTTTTAAAATAAACTTCCTCATTTAAAAAACAAATAAAAAAGAAAACAACATTTAATAAAATTACATTGTGATTAAAAATATTAATCTTTATTAGATGACTTTCGTCAGGTGATTTAAGAAATTGTTTGGATATCGGTTTCCTAGTTGTAGTGCTCATTTGTTATCGAGAATTATTAGAGAAATGCCAAAGTTCCTTAAACTCCTGCAAAAATGTAGAATTGAAAGCATAAAATGCAAAATAAACCTATTCCATTTAAAATCTTTTTTAACCATTTTAATAAATGACATGTTTAGTAAACTTTACTGGAATATTTCTCTATAATTATTAATTAAATAAACATTTCGAGAAAGTATCAATGCCAGTATTTAATAGTGAGAACACAGAGCTTAATACAGCCGAGTTACATTCATGGGTCTGTTGGCTTTCCTTAATTGAATTCATTTAAGAATGTATAGAATTTATAAATTATGAAAGTAAAGAATTTATTTTATATCTTGCCTTTCAAGAAGTTTAAATTAAAAATGATTTTCATAACATATATAGAAGGGCTATACATTTTCTACAAAAATCAAATTGATGTTTTTCAAATTTATGCAATATATAAGTTAATATTCGTGCTACTGTTGATCTAAAGCTAAATCTAATGAATATTACCAATCCAACAAATTAAGGATAAATTGCAAATAAAAATGTCTGAAAATCAATATTTTACGTAAATAAAGATGTAAAAGCAGAGAATCTTTAATTATGTTTGTCTAAATCTGTTTATATGTTTGAATTAGCAAGGAGTTATCTGTTGAGATATTTAAGCATATATTCTGAAATTCATTTTACTTTTTATAAAATCAATTCTTTTCATGAAACCCACAAAATAAATCCACAAAAGAATTTTTTTTTGCCTTTTTTTTTCCAAATTTGTTTAGAATTTTTAAGTAAATAGTTCAAATTAATTAGTAAGAAAATTTGAACTTTTATTCGATAATTCAATCGCATTTACCCAAATGTATACCTGTTTGTCTACAATTTTTAATTTTTTGAACATTTTTCTAAATAATTCCTTGAAAAAAATTACTTATAAACATTTCTTTATGACATCTTAATTTTACGATTTAAACTCTGATTTCTTCATCTGATAACTTGTTTATATTGCATATAGTAAATTTATATTGTATATAGTAATATTTAACACGGATGTTGGTAAGAGAAAAAAGTTACTGGATTTATAGTATCATTTTGAACCTATCCTATACAACTTGGTTCAAATTTTTTTTCTTAAATATAAAGTTAATATGCAAAATAAATATAGACAATGTATTGAATTATAATCGCTATGTATGTTTATTTTATAATATTTGAAGCCAAATGTCACTATATCATCTTTTAAAATTAAAAACTAAGCAGTATCTGGACTAATTTCCAAATAACATAAATATCTACAAATATCACTGAATATATAAAAACAAGCATACAATGTATCGTTTTTTAACAAGAACTTACAAAGAATCATTTTTTTTCTTCTATCATAAGCAATGTGCTTTAAAAGATTCCGCCTTTTGTTTCCTGCTGATCTTCGTATTTTATTTATTTTTGTCTTATGAGTAACATTTTTTTGTGTTGTTACAAAAATGGATAGCCCAACAGATGTTTGTTATGGAGGCATTTTAAGGTCCTTTGACAATAAAGAACTGTTCATTTTTCTTGTCCATCAGTTGCAAGCAGTTCGAATATCGAGAGCAATACAAAAATTTTCTGCCCCATAATTAAATATCTTTGAGGAAAGTTACGTATATATATGCTTCTTCTCATGTCGGACACTTTTTTTCAGTTACACTTCAAATATTATTTCTTTTATTTATAATTTTTACTAAAATTAAAATTACTTTTCAAATAATTATAATAGAATTAAATAAACGTTGACATAAATACTTAAAAACTTTTCTCTTAACAGTAAAGTTTATTTTTTTGAATTCTCTTCAGAAGCAGAAAATGTTTAATGTTTGAATGTTTATTGTTTAGAAACATTTGGTTATTTATATATCTAAGAAGAAAAATTCTTCAATTCATAGCACTGAAAAACTAAACTCCATTAAGAGTTACCCAGAGGTTATGTTAGTTGCCTTTTTTAGATTCACTTTGTACGGGAATAAAACATTTTTTCTACAACTTGACAAGGGATTTTTTGTTTGATGCTTAGTAATAAGATAAATGTGTGGATTTAAAATTGCATACTGAAAATAACTTAAAAGGTTTAATGATTCATATTACATTAAAACAAAAATTTCTGGAACTTCATTAAAAAATGGAATTTAAAGAGTTAACATTTTAAAATTAAAAATGGAAAGTTTACATTTTAATTATATACTTTTTATGCAGTCTCTAACATAGTTAAAATGATAAAAATAATCATAAAACCTGCAACTAGGTTTCTCAGATGAGTAACCTTATAACATTCACTTTTACGAACAAATGAATCTTGTCCTGTGGTTACAAGAAATCTGAGTGAAGCAAAATAAGTCCTTTTGCTGTGAACAAATGAGATAAATGATCCGTTTCCTTACTGATTGCTGGCTCTGAATGGATTCCAGACAAAGAAGCAATTGAAACGTGGAAGAATTTATTCGATTTTACTACTAAAGAGGAAGCATGACGACGCTAAAATTTTACTTTATGACCTGGGATGGACAGAGAATTCTGCACTAAGATTTGTGGATGAATAAAACTAAGCAATAAAGATGGTAACAAACTGCTTTCTTCCCATATGGGTGCTCTTTAATGAAAACTGAGGAAAACTCGATTTTATTAAAACATAACGAAAGTTAATTACTCATGTCATTTATAGAAGCGAATTCATTGGAACACATGCCTTACTCTAGAAATTAACGTTTGCCCCAAATTTTAAAGAAATCGATTTTCATTAATATCGGAGAACACAAAAATTTGGTTATTGTAAATTTTATCTAAAAACATTATATGTTAAATTAAGGCAAAGTTAATTTTATTTTTTTCTTTTTGAAGCTGTTGGTTCAATATTGAACTTTAGAATAAAGTACACGAATGCTTCATAGATTATTTATTTAATCTTTAAAAAATATTCAGATTTCGCATTTGTTCAGTATTTATAAAATAACTCAAAGTTGATGAGTTTTTAAGGTATATAATTTCATATAATATGTATATATATCCGTTTCATTAGAAAAAAAGTGCATGCATAATATATGAAATATAAATTGGTTAACTTGTGTCTTCTCAGTAAATCATTTCGTAATATTTTTCCTCTTCGTTATACATATTAATTTTACCATCAATTCGTCCCTGAAATTTCTATATTAATAAATAAATAACTAATAATTAATTAAGAATAAATAAAATAATTCGCTATGATATTAGTATTTTAAGTTAAATTTATAATGATGATTAATTAAACTGTTAATTTTAAGACAAATTGTCCATATGTTAAAACTATATTAGAGTGATAACTATTTACAAATCAAACTACTTTTAGAAATTCAGGATATTTAAACAATTTGATTTAATAAATTATGATATAGATTCTTTGATTCCACTGAAAAGCAATGCTAAAATATTGTGATTCATCAGAAAAGAAAAGAAAAGTTTACTATAAGTAATGCTTCTAACCTCAATATATAATTCATTTCTTTGAAGTGAAGGACATAATTTTGTAAAACTTTAAACCAAGAAGTGATATTTTTGGAGCCATTTACAATGATACGTGTAGAGTGTTTCAGTTTTTATTGTAAAAATTCACATTATAATTATTTATGTTTGTTCAATAACTGTATTTTTTTTAATTAATTTTAGATTTATTAAATTTGTATTTAAATAATACTCAATTAAAAAATTTTTCTTAAAACGTTTTTTTCAAAATCTTACATATAAATGACTCGTACTTAAGAATAGTTTTAAATACAAGTGTACGAAATTTTGAAATTGTATCTTTCTTGAGCATTCTTTTTCAGCGTATGACAATTTATAAATGGAATTTAACGAGACTTGAATGTAATTGAATCAATATTTAATGATCCAGATTTTATGTCACCGTATAAGGCTTGATTCAATACTTGACGAAAGCGCCGAGTCAGTTCCAGAAGAAGATGTTAAAGATTATTGGAGCACACTGACCCCGTCAGGGGCCTCATCTCCGGTGGTGGCAAACATGAAAGAATGGAAACATTGGCAAAGCCCAGAGATAAAAAAATCGTGAGGATTTAAAAAGTTCAACACTTAATAAAAATAGAAAATAGGTAGGTTAGAGCATGATATTTCTAGGTCTTTTAAAAAAGAGAGTGCGGTTCATATTGCTTGATCTCTTGAATGGCCGGATGTTGGTGGTTGTCGATATTATTGAAGAAAATTTCTGCAAGGTTTTTCCAGTACTCCTTGAGAGGTAGCAGTGATATAGCTCTTTGAATATCAGCGTTTCTAATGAACCAGTTGGCCTTCGTTATTTGTCTAATAGTCATATTTTGTTGAGCTTTCAATATTTTAGTATTATAATTAGCAGCGTAGGCCCATACCGGGCAAGCATAGGTGAAGAGGGAACGAAGCATAGAGGTGAAAATCAGAAGTTTAATATGTCTACTAATGCTCGAGTTTCTTGCTATAAGGAGATAGAGACTTCTAATGTTTTTTCTGTATTTTTGTTTGACATAGTTAAAATGAAAATTCCAATTTAGTTGTTGATGAAGATAAATTCCAAGATATTTTTGTTTCAGAATTCCAACAGATAAGTTGGTTTTTTAGGTAGATGGCTGATTTTTCACGTTTTTGATTCTTGCTGAAGAAGACTGCTTCGGTTTTTTAATGTTAAGAGCAATTATCCATTTGTCACACATTAGAAAGATCATTGAGGTGTTTGTTTAAAGTGCAGGGTCAGTTCCAGTGATGGGTCTGTAGCTTGAAATGCTAGAATGATCTCTAGAGGGAGGGGAGGGTACGACTCCTCAGATACCACAATTTTGAGTGTTCACATCACAATGCCTGGCATTCGAAAACAATATCATATCACCAAATAATCGTATATGCAAAAGCATACATTTATGCATTCTTCTTCTTTAGTAGTAATAATTATTATTCCCTTTTTATACCAGAATGTCGCTCTTAAACTAGATAGGCAGGTGTGTGAAATGGAACTAAGTTAACATAAGCAGTTTATTTAGGCAGAGTTTAGGCATATTTTATTAAATATACAAATAAATTAGAATATTCTATCCATACATGTCCATAGTAAACGCACTAACGAAAAATAACTTTAAATAATAGTTTTAATGGGGATACAATTTCTGTAAATCTGCAATTAAAAATGGTGTTATATTTGTTGAAAATTATTTAAATTCCACAACGCTGAAATTCGCAAAACTATTATTTAAAGTTATTTTTCGTTAGTGCGTTTACTACACATTACGTTACAGATTGCGAAGAACAAATAAGAAATGATATTCCGATGACACTTCTGATGCACTATTTTCAATTGCAAAGTGGCAGCTAAACTAATACTGGGAAGATAAAATGTATATCTCGATGAAAGAAGGAACAAATGGCTGTCTCGCCTTCTTACAAGAAATCGTTAGCAACAGCCTTACAAAACATTCAAGTATAGAGTTTGGTCTATTATTCGGAGTCAGTGGCGTAACCGCTCTTCGGAAAACCATATAATACATATTATTCCTTTCGTTCTCTCTCCAGTAAAATTGGAAGGAAAAAAAGACCGCTATTGGTGCACGGTACAAATAGATAAAAAAGCAAATGGAGTTTGCCTAGAATGGCCTTCAAGGGCAATTTCTGGCTCCATCCCAAGTGTCTGCTCGGAATTTTGGAAGAAAAGAACAGCTATTTCTTTCCTCTAGTCGTACTTATGTGCGGTATTATCAAGAATTATGGTTTCTAATGTATTGGGAATCAATGCTTTAAGTTTATATAGGAGGAAATTGTTTCTTATGTTTTGCTGATTGGGAATCGTCATCAGAATACTGGGAATTTTAGGATATTTTTGTTTTATTGGAACATGATATGTTTTCTTCGACATGTTATGCTATGTTGTTTTATATTCGAATGACAGGGACTCCGATATGAGTCCATTAAAAGTGCAAAAAAGATGTAGCAGATGCAGCTTTGAACACTTTGCACAGCGCCTGCATTGTACTACCAAAATTTAGAACCAACACATAGTTTAAAAAAAACTTAAAAACACGCTTTTAGAGTTAATCAAACTAAAAAGTAAAAAATAATTAACATAAGAATAAAATTACTGACGAAAAATGAATGTTATTGTTCTAAAAGCGTGAGGAGCTCGATATCAATCGTTATAATTTTTCACTAGTTTCATTCCGATGTGCAGAATTAGTTTAAAAATGTCATACAAAGAAAGCACCCCACGCTTTTAGAACAGTGACATTCATTTTCTCGTCAGTAATTTTAGAGTCAGCTACGTAAGCTAGCTTACGTAGCTGACTAATATATTCTATTCAGTAATATAATTAGACTATTCAGATAATATAATAAGTTAAATTATCTGAATTTATTAAACTCATAATGTAACTTGAAATATGTGACTAATTTTATAAATTATTAAAAATTTTTATTTATTTACTGACACGTCATAAAATATTTAAATAAGAAATCACTATTGTAACAAATATACACCTTATAAATATTTTTATTATGGAAGTGAAAGAAAATTACGTAAATTTAAACTTAACTTTTGAAAATTACAAAAATAAATTTAAAGTGTTAATGATACCTTAGAGTTTAGCTAATTATCTATAAATTTAGTCTAGAAACCAATAAAGCTTATTAATTAAAAGGAAACTTCACAAGTTGAGATATAACTTTAGTATTTTTTGCAATAAAACCCACTTAAAATTTTTTAAATGGAATAATGTAATTTAAGAATGGAATTTTATAAGGGAATATTTAATTATTACTTAAAGGGCAGGATATGAGTATTACATAAATTTAATAAATTAAAGTTTTAAAAGTTAAAAATAAAATACAATTTGCTTTACTTTCCATTTAATTTTTTTTCTTATTCAGAGCATACAGCCAATTGAAAATATTTCACATTTCGTTGTAGGTATCAGAAATGCAATTGCTTGTGCAATTACAATGTAATGTAATGCAATTGTTTGTGCAACGCAATGCAAATGCAATTTTTAAAGTTTTTGTACCAAGTTTATCTTTTTATAAGAAAAAGTAATTTTACAAGCATGTTTTTAATTAAAGCTCATTCGAGAAATACCATTCTAAAGATTGCAGCTTTAATTGGAAGTTAAGCCTACCCTTCTAAAGAATATCGCCTTTTACATTTCCTGAATTTCCATGTAAATAATTAATTTAGCAAGACTTTAACTAAGATAATAATAAGCTTGGATCTGAATTATGCTATTTCATTGCAAGTTAAATATTAGATTAATATTTGAAATTTTAAACTCAATTTAGATATATTTAAAAAAGAAATTATATTTGTTGTTTTTCCCTTTCAGCCAACAGAATAAAAAAAATTATTAAACAATGAGACATTGCTTTGCAAGGAAAATATTTATTCTAATATAAATACTTTCCTTATAAATTAAAAACAAACTGAAAACTATTGACTCTTTTTTCTTGCTTATAAAAAGCTGGAATGCATATTTTATTCCGCGAAACTATTTCTAAAAATTCTATGGATTGTTTATATTAATTTGCAATGGTGTATTTGTCCTGGTTTGCAAGTAAAAAAAATTATAATATTTATATTACTGAATTGATCAGAATGATAATTTTATGGTGCATTCAAAAATATTTGAATGCTTATAATGATTCTGTGAACTGAAGAAATACAGTTTTACACTATAGTAAATTTGCAAAGGAATGCGCTATTTTTAGATTCAACAGAGATAATGTTAATAATTTAAAGACATTTTAAAAGAAATTTATTACAAATTTAAAGAATTGAAAAAATAAATTATTAAATTTTGCCAACTAAATTTTAAATGAAGTTCGAAGTTCAAGCTGAAAGATTCATTGAAATGTTTTAAGGAAACGAAATTCTGAAAATTCAAAGTCAATCATATTTTAGCTGATAATATGAGAATACTGTAATGGAAAAAAAAAAATTGTTGGAGAATTAAAAAAAAAAAATTTACTTGAAACTTTTTTTCAATTTTATATATAAGTGTAAATTCAATAGAAAATAACACAGGAAATGTTAAAAAAAAATTAAACGTGTCAGTCCTTAAGAAAAATAAGAAAAAAATAATTTTTTGTCTGCTTGTGTCTTGTCTGAAGGTGACATATCTGAGAATTGCACAATTACTTTGCATATGTTAGATTTTATTTTTATGATAATACAACAAAAATTTATCTTTTCACTTTTTGGATGCAGATTACCTATGCCTTTAGGTATGAGAAATGTTCAAAAGAAATTTTGTAAATTATTAAAATTAAGAAATATTTTCGAACAAACAAACATATTTCACAAATTATATTAAAATTGAAACTGAACCAATTAAATGTAAAAGTCTTATTTTTGTTTGACCACATTGTCAACAAATATATTTATTTCAAAGAATATTTGATATTTTATTAAAGATGCATATTCTGAGTAATGTACTAAAACTTTAATTGTTATCAAGGAAAGAGATCATTTAACTTATATTTTGCTAGAAATACAAGGTAGCAATTTCCCAGAAATTTTTATTTTATCATATAGTCTTTTTCCCTGGCAGGAAGAAAAGAAGAGTTATCTCGACTGTTCCTTGGCTATCACTAATTTACTACTGGAAAGTCAAGATTATTAATGGTCTTCATGTTACTGAATTTATTCCGGTTGGTACGAAAAATACCAACAGGGAGAAAGAATTCCCTTTAGCTTTTGCTTTTATCCTTGATTTATCTTGAAAACTTGACGCATTTATAGTATAATTACGATCCTGGTATTCCGTCACAGGTCGTAACTTTCAGGAAAAGTGGCATAGGTAGTTGAGTAGGAAACCTATATCTGATAATTTTGAGGCAATTAGTTAAATAGAAATAAATATTATTGGCACCTATTTCGCACCTATTAAACTATTTTCGACACCTTTAAGAATATCTTAAAGGCTAAATTTAATTTTTCAAGAAATGGGTAGCATCAAAAGTGTATTTCATCAATCATATATTTTAGCAATTAACTATATCTTTTAATTGCTTAATCATTATTCATTTGCTTTATTTTTAATATCTTAACAAAAGCTTCGCTGTCATCTGGATGGCTGTATGGAGTTTTTCCTGGACGTCAAACACAAATGTCAGATTGCTGCTCTAATTCCCTTCCTTTGACATGTAATATATAATGGATTCTTATAGCTACGAATGAGTCCTGTGGAATATGTTATAAATCTCTTGAACAAATTGCTTTATGGTTTTTAATAAGCATTTCATTATTGTAATTTTGCTCATCGCCACTTCTAACTAGAATGCAATTTGTATAAAACTGGTAGTTGTAGTTCAAAATTATGTACTTTTCTTTTATTTTCGATAACTTAAATAAGAAAAAATATCAGCTGCAAAGATAACAAAGAAAAGTTTTAATGAAAATACTCTCACATAATAACATTAAATTTAACAATGCAAGAATATATTTTCAAGCATAATATAATTCTTTAAAAATCGATGATGAGATTGCATTAGCATCCGTTTTTTGTTTAAATAAAAAAAAAAAGTAATAAACATCTTCATGGTTTGTCGCTGCGTATACAACATAAAAATAGCAAGGAATCTAAAGAGAAAAAAATAGTAGACTTCTAAATGATATGGGTTTAAAGTTTTGTTGAAATATTCACATACACTTCATATATATATATATATATATATATTAATAAATTACATATATATATATATATATATATATTAATAAATTACTTTTACATACTGTTTTCCTTAATTTCTACAAGTACTATTTTACTTTTATATTTCTAAATTCATACCTTAAGATATTCTGATGCATAGAGAAAAACAAATAATAAGTTCATAAACCTATAAAATGTAGAAAGTCGGAGATGGCATTGAAACTTTTCTTATGTTACAGTTCTAAAAGAATGAATACCACTGTGAAGTCTTAAAAGAGAAGTCATAGGAGTGGAAATATTGAAAAGAGAAATAATCCACTTAAAAGTAGTTTCGCGAAAGCACGTCTGAGAGTGGGCAGGAAAAAAGAAATGTTTAAATAATGATTTATTTCTGTCTTATTATATAGTTTTTCTACAACGAGATTGTTAACATACTTCTTTTATTAAATTTTTAATCTACCTTACTTTTAATAATACAACCACAACTTATCTAAGAAAACTTCTTTCATACATTTTTTATGGAACAGCTTACAATTTTGTTTTTTAACATTGAGCTTTAGTTAGAGTTGAAAGAAGATTAGTTAATCTATATTCTTTCGAATACTTTAGAAGGAATAAAGTTCATTGCACATTTTTTCTGCATCTACTTATAACAAAACATGATTTTGTTTTTTATAGAGGTTGAATTTTCGCTAAATCTTTCAAAATTTTAATTAACATGTCTTAGCGAAAAAAACTATGATAAATGAAACACTTAAGCCCATACCGAATAAAGTATACTTACATAAAGTGTATTCTTTAATCCACTTAAGTCTAAGTTTCTCTAGAATTATTGATTTATTACCCTAAGCAGTATTTATCACGGTCTTTACATTTTTTTTTTTATTTGTAAAAATGCAAAAAGTGGCAGAAATTTATTTTAAATTTTAATAAAACTAGATCTTTTACTAATATACTTGTATATATAAAACATTCTATTTAACCGTACAGAATGCACATAATTTCACTTTCAACGATTAATTTAATAACCATAAGATTTTAAATTAAATTACTAAGTTACTTAGGAAGGTATTATGAATATTTGTGTCCAATACTAGTTGTCCTGTGAAAATGAGCACGAATAGAGAGCAGAAGATATAAAGTTCGAATATATTGGCTTCAATAAGGGATACCAATTGGGATTGCATATAATACTATATTACAGTCCATTCAACCTAGTTTTCCCGCTCCCAACGAATCATCTTAGTACTTAAAGAGCATTCCAATGATTTTTGATATTAATAAAAATAAAAACTTTTGATATTTTGATTAACAAATATAACTCGGCGTAGCACAGCTTAATTTAATTAAGAAAAATTTTTCACAAAAGAAATATCATAATATATCAAAGATCATATGTTAAATTTACTGACAAAAATTTTATCATTCAAAATGACAAAAGGCTCAATATAATTTTTTATTAACCAAATTTTGGTTTGGTGCCTTCCTAATATCGACAGTGAGCCTAGTTTTAGTATAGAAAAAATTGCTAAAATATAAAATACTTTAAAAACAATACTTTACTTAAGAAACAATTAAATGACAGCAATGAAAGAATAGGCAGAAATCCAGAAGAATTAAAGTATGAAACAAGTAATCTGGTAAATTTTTTAAATGAATTTTCTTTGGTGTTCAATAGCACACACAAAATAATATTTCTGAATAATATACAAATGAAATAGATTTTAATTTAAAATAAAATATTCATATAAAATATCATCAAAAGTAGCAATCGAAGTTCTTTTAGTTGAAAAAATAGATTTTCTTACATTTATTTCCAAATGATCACAAGTGAATTAAAAGATTGCCAAAAAGAACAAAGCACAAATATATCGCATTTATTACATATCGGCAAAATAAAATGGTGAATATAAATCTAAAATAATAAGAATTTAAAAATAAATGTTAAATCTAGTAAAATAAATAAACAAAAAATAATAAAAAAAAAAAAACATTTGAATCCTGAATAAAAAAGTTTAATAAATACTATTTACAAAATCCTCAAAAATTAACAATTTTAATTTTAAGAAACTTTATAAAATATGAAACAAATTTTTAATTTCATTTATTCAGATGTTTAAGAATGATTTATAAATTAATAAAAAAAAAGCAAAGAAATTATATTGCAAGAGTCACAAATATGAATAACAATTCTTAGTTAGGTACTAATGTGTCCAAAACGTAAGAACAATTTTCAATTTAAAATTCCCGCGGCTTATGGAATTTAATTTTTGTTCTTTTTTAGGTTTCTGTCACTGTCCTTAACATCTGTGAGAAATTTGGAGTCAAAATATAAATTAGTGTTTGAGTTACGCTTGGCTTTGTGAGACGCTAAAACTGATTCCGGCGATTCCGGATTTTTGAAATGTCTGAATTAATTGAGCAAAGAACTTGCATTAAATTTTGTTTGCCGAAACGTAAAGAATGTTGCAGAAGGCATTCGGGGAGCATTCCTATATCGAAAAGAAATGTTTAGAAGTGGTATAAACAATTCAAAGAATGCGGAGAACGCGTTGAAGACGAAGAGCACTCTGGTCGACTATCAACCTCAACCGACGAAGCTCATGTCCAAAAAAATAAAGATTTGGTGCTTGCAAACCGTCGATTTACAATTAGAGACCTTGCTGATGATGTTGGAATTTCAAAAGTATTGGTCAATTCCATTTTGGGCCTCAAACGCGTCAAATCACGATTGGTACCGAAAACACTGAATGCACTAGCTCACACTGCATTGATTCTTCGTGACCTTTTCCGCCAAAAATTAAACCCATATCGTTCCACAACCACCGTGTGACTTCTAGCTATTCTCTAAACTCAAAAGACCACTCCGGGAACACCGTTTTCAGTAGATTGAAGAGATTTAACGGCGTGTGCTTTGAAGGCCATCCCCTGCCGATGACTTTTTAGCATGCATTCAGGATTGGAAAAAAAGTTGGCATAAGTGCATTGTAGTCCGGAGAGGATTACTTTGAAGGCGATAAAATACATTTGGAAGAATAAATAAAGGGTTTTTGAAAAAAAATATAATTGGTCTCACTTTTTGGGCACAATTTGGTCAATTTTACAAATGTTGTTTTGTCTGAAATCTCAATTTATTGCAAAACTATGGTTATTATTTAATTAAAATTACTACTAAAATATTTTAGTGATATTTGCCTATATAAGAATATTTAAGATATTGGCTGATAAGAATTTCGTCCCAACACATAAAATCTTTAAAGTAAATAAATAAATATATAAATTTATTTATAAAAATATAATTGATATATAATATAATGAATGATATTTCTGCAAAATTGAAATCATTGAATATTAATTTTATTGTCGCAGAATTTCATAAAACTACAATATGAAAGGCATCAAAACCATTACCGAGATGCAATTAATTTATGTGAAATCTAATTATGTCATTTATACTAAATTTTCATAGTGCTTTATTTAAAAATTTCTTTAAATATAAAATCATTAATTTTCATGCAATAAGAATACTAATTTTCAACAGAATAAGCGTTCACTTTACAAGATTTGATAATAAAATGAAATTGTTTTATCATCTATTGATTCTCTTCGCAAAACAATTCCTTTTGGGATAGACAAAGGCCTTTGGGCGTTTTAAATAAAAACAGAATGAAAAATGAATTTTTTTACGGAAGGAATATTTAGAATTTGTTTTAAATAGTTCTCATTCTGAATAAAATGTGTAAGCATTTAGAAGTCTAGATTTCATTTCTGTGCATTCCGTTGTACATTACTAGCAAGAATTGTTTCGATTCTTGCCAATCGACTGAAAGGATATCAAAATAGATAAAAAGAGAAACACCAATGCAAACCGTTTTTTTAGTCTTTTTTTTTTTTATTTTTAACAAAGATGGGATATTGTTTTTGTACTAGAATCAGAGAAAAGACATATTTTCTGAAAGAAACTCTATAGCGAAATCCTATACAACAATTGTATTTTTTTCGCAAAACATTCTAAATAACTTCTATTCATTAAGTTAAAGTTAATTTGTTTCCTTAATTTTTTTTTTTTTATTTCTAAATTATTTTTTTGACAATGCTTTACTTATGGTTTATCGGTTATTAGAGAAAAAGTGAATTTCTTACACAATTGCTTATCCATCTTTCCATTTTAAGTAAAGCAGTTGCATACCTGAGTGTTAAATTTTAATAAAATAATAATATAATTAGTTTTATATTCTTCAAACATTGGTAGAGATTTAGACAATCACAATACATTATTTTCTCAAAAATATTTTAAAAAGCAGAGATTTATTAACGAATTTTAAACATGAAATATGATAATAAACTCTGTTAATACTGAAAGAACATAAAAGTTTTGTAAAATACTTTGTGTGGTAGAAATTTGATTTCAATTATTTGCAATTGAATAAAAAATTTTATTCGCGAATTTACTTAAAATAATTTTGGAATAAGCAGATTTAAATAAAAACACAGAATTAAACTTTGTTTCATAAATATAAAGCTTTTTTTTTTTTTCTCTTTTAAACAAACCCACTTAGAAAAACTGCTTCAGATAAATTATTTTTAAATAGAATTTCCTGTAATCTTAATAAAGATTTTTTACGCTTTGTGTACATTAATTAAATTTCGAGTTAATGCTTAGAATAACTTAATATTTCAAATTAATTCATATAAAAATGCGTGGATGTATGTTCAGAGGAACTAAATTTTTATACAACAGAAAACTTATAAATATTATCGAAAAATTGCATGCAATCGTGCAATGCTAGGTTTTGAAAATACCAGTAAGTTTTGTACCTTCCAATTCATTTTAATTCCAGACTTTTTAAATAGAATATTTAATATAACACTGTTATAAAAATGAAAGCTTTTAACAAGTAATTATTATATAGAAATATTTTATTAAATAAAAAATTACCAACGAAATATTAGATTAAAGAAAGCATTTTTACATCACGTAAGGTACAAGGATATTCCGAGGAAATAATCTCTTCAACGCAATAATTATTATTTTGGCATTTGTCTGAGGATTTGAATTTTAATTAAAGTACGTCGTTCGGAATTCTTTTCTCGTTAAATGTAAGAGCATTTCAACAGAACTATTTTAACAAAGCAAGGATATGGTAAAGTTTCTTTTAAATGAATAAATAGTGTTTTGGTTAAATACAATCAAATATCCCTATTTAAAAAAAAAAAAAAATCATTTACAAAATGGCCATGAACCTCTGTATATTGTGGGTTTTTTTTCAGCATAACAACGAATTGATTTCACCCTCAATACATTTCTTAACAGTTAATAAAAATGAAAACTTTAAGTTTTTTTCAGTTTTTTTTCCTATGTAATTGAGCAATTGGCTTTAAATTATTTAAATACAGATTTATTACATAACAAATTCCTTTAAAGTATACAAAACATAAATCAGGGCTAAAATTAACTGCTAAATATATATAAATTTTAAAGTCAAAACTGATAAAATTTTTTTTTCTTTTAAATTATCCATCCTGTCGAGGTTTTTTTTACCATCAATCTTCAAACAGATTGTTCTTTTACATTTGTTTTCTTTTTAAATTTCATGCTACCCTGATATACGAGACATATACTATTGCTTCTAAATATACAAAATATTATAAAAACAATGAAACATTTTCAAACTCATCTATAACCGTAGTAAAATTGAAAATCTTAAATCGTAATAAAATTGAAAACATCTTCAAAGCAACTGTTTATTTTATGTAGAATTTCGTGTGGCATTATTTTCTCCTGCACAAAATGTTTCTGTGTACCACACATCCCAAAAAGAAACGAAACTTGTTCTAATCCGTCAGACAGAAATAGAACCCTTTTGACAATAATATTTTTAAAGTTTCGTCTCTGCAGTTGATTCATGCAAATAGAGTATCCGTCGTTTTCGAAGTCTTTTGCAACATTTTTCAGTATTTGAAGCTCAGCAAATATTTTCAAGCAGCATCTTTGGTGAGGGCTAATGCAACTAGAAGTTACCCAGAAGTGTTTGGTAAACTGTTTGTCTAGTGCCAAGAAAATATTAGATCCCTTCGTTCGTAATTTGAAGGAAATATTCAAATAAATGTCATTTTCTAGGAAATAAGGTCTTGGCAAACAGGACTAAAAGCGTACAGTTACGAAGATTTCGGGTTGTTAATGGAAATGGGAACTTTATTTAACTGTATTTGTGTTCAAGTCAGGAAGAGTTAGTGAACTGACTTCGGAACTTAGTCATAACCTGAAGCACACTGTAGAATATTTAAAAGACATTTTTACTATTCTTAATTAACTGAAAAATGTCTTAAAATAAATCATTTCTTTTTTAACATAGCTCTATTTAAAATAAATTTGTTATCTGAAAATTTAAAAACTCTATAACATGTCTTAAGTATTAGAACTGATATAAAAATGTTTATGAAGTATATAAAGTATAAAAAATTAATATAAAATAATATATCCCATTGGTTAAGAAGTAATATGAAATTATAATTAAATTGTTATAATATCAATTATATGAGGTATTTTCCATCAAATTATTTTAATTTGTTATAACTTTGTTATTTGTTATAAATTTGTAATAACTTTGATTTACGTAGATTCTCTAAAAATTGAATAATAAATAAATTAAAAATTAAAAATTAAAATTAAAACATGTTATATATTTTCATGCTTAATTTGATGCTAAATAATTTTAATTTGGGTGCGCAGAAGATCTACTTCCCCGTGGTGCACCTGGTAACACTTTTTAGTGGCTAAAGACCTGCAACTTGGCATTTTTTGTTAGATTAATGAACTCTTCAGCATGTTTTGTTGCATTATTTTGTTGTTGTTGTATGTTTTTTTTGTTGTTCTTTTTTTGCTGTAACTGCTCATAATCTGACATTGGAAATAAAAAAAAAAACATAATAATTTCAATTTTAATTTAATAAATTTTATTATGGTGTGCAAGATGTTTGCATCTCTTTGCTGCATTTGCAAATTAAATGTGTATCAGTTGTGGTTTTGCTTTTAAATACCAAACTCAGAGTTTTTTTTTTTTTTTAAATTAAACGAAAAATCATTTTCTTCGAGTTTAAGTATTCGTTTCGTATCTACAGCCCGAGTTAACATGCCCGTTCTGCTATAATATATTTTTGAGTCTTCTATTTTTTAAGTTTAAGACTCAATTTGCCAAAGATCAAATTTGGCAAATTTTTTTTAAGTGTTTTTCTTTAATCATATATGAATTCTCTCTTCTTCTTTCACTTGTCAAAGTCTTGTTCTTAGTTCATTGGACTAAAAACAAATTAGGCTGAATTGTTTTTTTTTTTTGTGTGGTTATTACTTTTAACAAAATAAAGAATGTTTAAGATGATTTATTTCCAATTATTTTTCGCATAACTTATCATACATCTTCACTGCAAAAATATGTAAATTTTAAAATTGTAAAACGATGTAAAACAAAAAGAAATCTTAAATTACAGCCTTTTTTTTACTATTTTACATTAATAACTTATTTATAGTAAATTAATATTGCTTTAATATATTTCTGAATTAGTGACGAAACTCGTATTTGTTGATGAAATTACATTCATTCATGAAATAAGAGTACATTATAATACTAAGTTATTTATACAAAACATAAATATTGAATTTCAATGGGCAAACTAATAATTGTAATTTATCAAATTGTTTCTATTATAAGTAAAACTACCAAAATAACGATGAAGTTTTATAACACAGAAAATACATGGAAGTAGAAAAATCAGAATATTTAAATTTAAAAACTGATAGATTATTCTGCTTGATGTACGAATATGCTCTCTGATATGAAATATGTAATTTAGAACATATACATCGCATAATGTAGACTCTTAGATTATTATTTTAAAAGCATTACAAGTATTAGAAAAATTATAAGTTGAGTTATCAGGTTTCAGTAATTATAATTATAAGTATAATGCAAGTAATCAGTTTGAGATAGCTGAATTAACAAAAAAGTATGCATGCTAGAGAATTTGAAAATAATATATTAATTTATATAGTTTAAGTAATGTATGGTATATTTAATGAACTGTAATTTATCCCTATACCAGTAGCCTGCGTCAATTTAATTGAGTAACCTTGTAAGCAGCACGATAGGGTTTTGAAATAAGAGAGCACAGCAAACTAGTCTAACCGAAATTTCCTGCGTTAAGGCAGGAGAGGAGTACCATAAATCCGTATGACGGAGAGACCTTTCATGGGGCTCGGAAGAGAGTGGGGCAACTATTTCTTTCCAGATATTGTTTCTGGGGGAAGGGGTGTTAGTGACGATGTGGTATATCAGAATCCAATACGGGAGTAATCAGCAAGCTCACAAACTCTTGAGTAAAATGTGTGAGGTGTAAATGTTGTGGTGTTGAGTAAATGTGTGTCTTGAGTAATGAGGTTTACCTTACTAGAAAGCCTCTTTTATCAAATCAAAGTTTATCATAATTCATATTTTAAGTTACAGATATTCCTTGAGAGTAATAGTAATCAGATAACTGTTAAAAGAATTTCTATCAAATACCATCAAATCACACGTAAAAATAGTCATAGTCACTACTTGAGTAGAACAGATCACTTTTTACCAAAAGCATCCAGCGCTGACACTGATTCAAGACACTTTACAGGAAAATATGTGGATTCGTTGATGGAAAAATACATAAAAGTGACTCAAAATTCCATGCAGCGAAAAACAATTCTAACAGTTTGACGTCACATTGTGTTTCTTCTTACACGCTTATGCCTGTCACTCGAACACCTTCCACGGAGACTTCTAAGTGCGTGGTGCTTCTTTGTGGTACCGGAATTAATTTTCACAAGGTTTGGCATGTGTCATAGTTGCTTCATGAAAACATTTTAAAATCTTGTCTCTCTAACAAAGAACTTCAAAACGTAAGAAAATAAAAAGTTGGCGTTGAAGTTTGGCTCAAATTTATGGGAGGACCAACTTTGCGTGACAAAGAAGACAATACTTTCAGAGGCCTTTTTCAATACGAAGGAATCATTCAAAATTTATCAATATCAAACGCTCATTCAGTGTGTTCATGTTATAGATTAGGTGTCAATAGGCGACTTCGCTCATCGACCAATAGGAAGAAGGCGACAAAATTGTTTCAGCCGTTACAAAAGGTATACTTTTGGAACCTCGCTGTGCTTTTATTAACCCTAATAAAAAACCTTTTTTATTAATAATCTAATAAATTTTGATTCATTAGTGCTTTGTTTGTGAATAATTTATATTAATAATTATATTTATTTTTCGAGTATGATCAAAGAAGTGTGATTGAATTGTTAAATAAGTATTCATGGCTCTTAAAAAAATTATTGTTCATGGTTCTTAAAAAAAAGGGGGTTTTTAATGATTTGTTTTTGTTCAATAATGTGTACAAGAAAATTTCATATATTTATTTTTATATTTCAAGAATAATACATTTTATTTTACTAACATTTTAACTCTGAGGATTTTTCTTATTAGTAAAATATAATTGTATTTTTTAATTATTTTTTTACTTTACTACATGACATTGATAACAATTAAAATGGTTCTATAGAATACATATTTTATTATCATTCACTTACTAAGACCGTATGGTTAAGATTATTAAATTATGATTTAATTCTACTAAAAAGCTTATCAAATTTTGTATAACCTACTTAAAAACCAATTACTAATTATATTACATAGGCTAATATATATTATATAATATATAGGATAATATATTATATATACTAATTATATTACAAAATTAAATAGTATATGACAGAAATTTAAAAAAAATTGTAATATCAACTTTCGTAACAGCAGTCATAGATGTAAGAAATGTTTACATATTTTATACATAAATAAATGTTTTTAACCAAATATTCCATTTATTTATTCAAAAATTTGTAACTTGATACATATATTTTTATTTCAAAAGTTCATACGTATTAGGAAACCATTTTTAATCAATAATGTAGTTTTACTATACCCATGTTATTACTTTATTTAAAATTGACAAATGTAACATATATTTCATACAAAGGAGAAAAAGTTCAGAATATATTTGAAAATATCTTAAAAAAGAGTTACTACTTAAGCTTAGTATTACAAATCTTTAAAAAACTTAATTCCCAAATTTTCCAATCAATGAAAACCCAGTAATATGTCAAGCAATTATAAATACATTTTCTTTTCTATTACTAAGAAAAATGTTTAATGTAAATAAAAAATTAGAGAAATTCAAAGATATTTTTGATACTGTGAAACCTAGATACAACATTAGCTGTAAGTAGGGATTACCTAGTGTAATTATTCTGCGAATTTACTTGATCTTGAAAAATTCAAAAACTTCAATATAAAAATTATTGTTGATGAATATTTACAAATGAATTAAACGTTAAAAGTAAACAAAATAAAATATCAGCATTCTCTTCCGAACATTAGTATCGAAACAGCTCCAACACGGTGATATCAGCTCTCCTCAAACTCTTGATGATCCTGATCTTTGAATCCCGAACTTCATCCACTGCTTTTATCTTGTCAGACACAAGCCTCCTTTCTCTCGGCATCTTGTTGGTTGTTTTCTCCTTTCCCTTGCGACATTTTCTTGGTTATTCTCTTCATTCTTGCGGTATATTCTTGTTGGATTTCCTCTCGCGAACACTGAGACAGCCCATTGTAACAGTTGGGCTGACATGTTCGTAGGCTGACACATAGATGGCGCTACTAGTATTAATTCCATATGATTTTTAGTTAGCCCTAACCTTCAAAAGACACGTGTATAAATTTGACAGTCAATCACTGACTCATCAATTGTGAGCTCGCGCGGCACCCACTTTGAACAGAACTTTCGCATATCCAACTATTCATTCACGATATGTCCAATACGTTCCTTTGATATCTTTAGGGTCTCAGCTATCTCAATCAACTTCCTTTTACGGTTATCAGAAATTATTTTGTGGACTTTTTTGATGCTTTTGTCGGTAACAGCCTCTTTGGGGCGTCCAGTGCGGGCATCGTCCTCGGTGCTCATTTCGCCTCGTTTAAATTTAGCAAACCACTTCTCCACGGTTGATTTTCCTGGTGCAAAGTCCGAATAATGTTTATCAAGCCAAGCCTTGGCTTCAATAGTATTTTTTTCGCCAAAAAGCAATGCTTTAATTAACACACGAAATTTCTTTATATACGTTTTTTCAAACTAACAAAAGTTGCTTCACTAAAAATGCTATAACTCGCATACTAATAGTGCAACAGCTGTCAAATTTATACACGTGTCTTTTGAAGGTTAGGGCTAACTAAAAATTATATGGATTTAATACTAGTAGCGCCATCTATGTGGCAGTCTACGAACATGTCAGCTCAACTGTTATTCTTGTTGGATTTCCTCTCGCGAACACTGAGACAGCACATTGTATGTAATGATTTCCAGTTTATCACATTATTTTTAGTGACTCTAAGTAATGTTCTGCACTTTAATGTTCAAAATTCCAGATTTAATGTCATAAATTTGAAATATTTTTCCGCATTGAACGTTTTTTAAGAGGATAGGTAATGTGATTTTTAAAATAGTAATTGTATAGAAAAGAAGCTTCCTTAAAAACAGGTAGTGTATTCAAAATACCCCCTATTTGTGTAAAAGAGAAAAGAAACGCTCTAAAAACAGAGTGCTTAGAATCACGAGTGACTTTTACCTGATTGGGTGTTATGGTCTATACATTTTGTAGTTATGAAACAGAATTCGCATTAGTTAGAAAATTTTCATTTGATCGGAATTGTAAAAAATATGGGGATGGAAGAAAAGAATTTTAAAGTAGAGTTCCACAACAAAGAAATTAAAAATTCTGCTGAAAAATTAAAAACTCTGTAGAATTTTTGATAAAGGAAATGCAAAGAAAAGAAAAATCTGAAGATAATGATAGTAGGTGACTCTCTTTTGAACGCAACTAACCCAATCTTACTATGAAAAATGATAAATTTACAGAACTATCGGTTATGCGAATAACTGATGCATAGTAGAGTATCTTTAATGCTTGCAGAACTTCAAATATAAGGATCGTTTCACTTCAACTCAACTCCCAAATATCAGAGAACAAAAGACAGAAACCAAGGATATTCTTTTCAGAACCAGTTTTGTTAAGGATTTCCGGCCAGGTTGGTTCATGAAAGAACTTGTTAGAACAAGATGCTGTAGATTTTATTAAGTGTTCTTGTTCATTGTTATTATATTCAATAAATAGTGTTTAGCTGCTTTTTACCGAGATTCAATCAATTATAAGGCAGTTAATTGTCTTACTTTTCATTTTCAAGGAAGTTCTCATCAGCATGTTACACAACAACAAGACCGACCGATATTATATTCAATAAATAGTGTTTTGCTGTTTTTTACCGAGATTCAATCAATTATAAGGCAGTTAATTGTCTTACTTTTCATTTTCAAGGAAGTTCTCATCAGCATGTCACACAACAACAAGACCGACCGATATTATATTCAATAAATAGTGTTTTGCTGCTTTTTACCGAGATTCAATCAATTATAAGGCAGTTAATTGTCTTACTTTTCATTTTCAAGGAAGTTCTCATCAGCATGTCACACAACAACAAGACCGACCGATATTATATTCAATAAATAGTGTTTTGCTGTTTTTTACCGAGATTCAATCAATTATAAGGCAGTTAATTGTCTTACTTTTCATTTTCAAGGAAGTTCTCATCAGCATGTCACACAACAACAAGACCGACCGATATTATATTCAATAAATAGTGTTTTGCTGCGTTTTACCGAGATTCAATAAATTATAAGGCAGTTAATTGTCTTACTTTTCATTTTCAAGGAAGTTCTCATCAGCATGTCACACAACAAGACCGAGGCGAAAGTAAACTCTCAATAATTGAAATAAAAATTAGAAAATATTTAACTGAAACAAGAAGAAATATTATGCAAAAATCAATTAACAGGACCTATGGATAGACCTTTTCATGGTTAGATTTTTCTGGTTCAATTATAATTAGAGTCCATGAAAGTAGAATAGAAAAATTATATATTGCTATATTTTTGAGCGTTGTAATTAGAGCTGTACATTTAGAATTAATGATTAACATCATAATAAAGTCCTTCCTGTTAGCTTTATGATTATTCTATTCAACACATTGTGCTTGTAAAACTGTATATTCTCATATGCAAGCATTTTTAAGGCTGTTTAAAAGGAGTTTTTGTATTATATTAGTAAGAGAAATAGATTACATTTCCAGTCAAGGTGTAACAAGGAAATTCCTAATAGAACCATGGTGGGGAGGTTTCACGAACGATTAGTGAAGTGTGGGAAATATCCTTTGTGGAAAATTTTAGAATGTTTCACATTTGAAGTTTCAATAATCTTTACAGTAATTATAGCTATTGTAATCATGCTTCTTCTAAAGTACACAACTAGTTATTTAGGGAAAGGAAACTCTGAGATTTCCTTCATTTAGGGAAAAAACTAAATTCAGCTACCCATTACTCTTTGTTGAGCTGGTAACCAAGCTTTCAACAAAGGAGATCCTATTGAGAACGAAATGCTATCAAACAAATTTATTAAAACAGTTACGGATTAAATGAAAAAAATAGTATGTATTTAATCTAAATTCCATTTCAAATTTTCTGTAAAATTTGAAAATGGTATGCTGTATTGGTAGATGGAACGGAAAAATCCACCATGGGATATAGAAAAATTAAGAAAGTTATTAAAGAAGAGACAATTTCATCCTTGCTTGTGTAATAGAAACCGCAAAAGGAACTTTTCAGAATGCCTATATAGTTACTGTATCATTTTAAATTAGAAGTTACATACTCATAAATGTATTTTTACGAATTAGTGGATTAATATAATCTTTTTGATATTATTCATTTATTAATTTTATTTTTTTACTTGAATTTTCCTTTGCATTATTGAAAAAAATTCTTTATCTATATTGAACATTCTATTGATTGCTTATTTTTAAATTTTCTTAATTTTTAAATAGATGTTTTTTTTTAATATTTAAGATGTAAAAACTATTATTGTTTAATTACTCATACTTGATTTTTAATTTATTGCTAAGAGATTTCATTATATATAAAAATTTATGTACGTAAACGAAATAATTCTTGATGAATATTAATTCATAGAATGTGCTTTTATGCTGCTGTGAAAAAAAATGTCAGTTTCTTATTTTATGATAATCGTTGTTAGTTTGAATTATTTCTATATGTACGTTTAAAACAGTCCAAATGAGGAAGAAGTAAGAAGCCTTTCAGCACAACGCCCCTGTTGGGAAACTTGAATAATTCTTGATTGAAACTTGGACTTCCAGATGAGCTGTTACTGCCAGGATCTACTTCCCGTTCTGTAAATAGTGCAAAATAAACTTCAACAAATAGTTGATTCTTTTTCCACGTCCATATGATAAGAAGTAGAGTTGTTGCAACCGTGACAGCTTTTTAAATATTAAACCCTAAACTATAGAAGATAGAAAGTCGTCGTGACAGAAGCAACTCTTCAAAAGTAGACGGTAAAAATCAGAAGTCAGGAGTAGAGTATTATTGAAGGATATTTTTATAGGATATATGCCAGTTTTATAACAAAATTTAGAGTACAAAATAATGCAAATAATACAGCTTTTCGCGCGGTACTAAGTAAGATAACTGATTTCTTTACAGCATAATTAACACAATCGATGTTTAAAGAATTTTAATGGAAATGGTAAAAGCCTAACTTTGTATTTCATACCCAGTATTTGGACCTATCTCGTTTTAATGTTTCATCGAGATTAATATTATTTCCTCTTGGCCTTTCCTTAATTCGGATTCCACTGTATTTTTAATTTTTATCCAGCCCCTCAAATTTAACATGGTACCAAATTTAGGAATATTGAGCGAGTATATAAAGATATTTACAATATACAATCATATCAATAAATTCTGAAAGATTTATTCCCCTGAATATATATATACATAGACGCGCATCCAGTATTTTTTTTTTTCAGGGGGGGATAGGGATTAACAAAATTAACTGTAACCATTTGAGAAAGCAAAGTATGTCATACTAAACTGTAAGAAATAGGAAATTTATCTAATGTCGAAACTTCAATTTTAATTATTTGTTTATACTTATTACATTGTACTAATTTTGTATCAAATTTATAAAAAGAGAGCATTAAAACTAAAGAGTACTATACAAAAGTTAAAATTTAATTTCTAAAAAAATTATAAAATTATAAATTCAATTCATTCTTTTTTTTTTATTTGTCAACCCCTTGATTGCATGATTTAAGTCAACTTCACTACTTCAATTAAAATTTAATTAAGCAAAAACAATTTTGACGTTCTTGATATACTATGTTTCTCAAATAGTAACTTCGTAACATTGAAACTTCGTAACGCCGTCACTGAAAGAGTATAAAATATTTTTTAATAAGATATATATATTAAGATACATATTCCTGTTGCATTCGCCTGATGTTTCAGTTACCTAATGGAAGTTTTGGAAAATTTATTGAATCGCAACTTGAATTCACTTTCTAAAATAGGGGATAGTTGAAATATTATAGAACTTATACAAATCTATAAAGTCATGTAACTTTGTTTCCGTCAATTTATCGTTGCTTGGAAAAAAGTGCAGTAAATTTTGTAATATTGTTTTGTGTTAATTCAGTTTACTCACGAATTAATCTCAAAATGGTATAAATACCGTTCAATAAAACACACTCTGTTTGCTGGGAAGTAACTCTATGCGTTTTCTATTTTAAAAATGAATTTTTTAATTAGATCACTAACAACAGTAAAAATCTTTTTTTTTTAAATTTAATTTCGAAATCTTTACGAATTTGTGCAATGACGTCATCAATAATATTTAATGCAGCATCCGATTTTTTGTAACAATTTGCACGGACGCGAACAATTTATCTAATACATACAAGAATACTAAGAAATTCCTTTGTCTCAAGGCATGTTATAACATTTCAGCAGTAGACGACGTATTTCTCATACAAAGACACTATTTCTTCCAAGCTGTGGGATTGCAGAGTTCTATTGTCTTTCTTATTGTCAAATTTAAAATGTGGGTTGTGTAATACACATAAAGTGTTTGAAGATTAAATATTGTTCTTTGTACTCTATTGAATGTTCCTCTCATAGAAGCTGCACTATCGTAACGTTGTCCATAAAAATGATAAATCTCTTTTGTAATGTTTAAACATCATATTCGCCTGCTGTATTTGAAATAAGTACGAACTGTAAAAATTATTCACATACTTTATTTTCTTTATCAGTTAAATAAGGAATGAATACAGAAAATATTTCAGTTGGGGATATATCACAGAATAAAGCACAAAAATTCCCATCAAAATTCCCTTTGAAACATGTAGCACACAAAGAATTATAACAAAAATTAAAAATAGTCTTCTGTAGTGGATGTAAAGGGATTATAAATGGTGATTAGACATGAGATTTAGCTAATATTATTTAAAAGCAATAAAATAAAAAAAATAATTAAATAACATTAATTAAAAAGTATTACATACTTTGACAATGAGAAATAATATGAGACTTCTGAAAATATCACATTCCACTAATGAGAAATTTCTGCACACACACACACACACAAAAAAAAAAAACCACTTCCTGCAACAAGACCGAAGTTAGAAATGACCATATACGAATGTCATAAGAAATGAGGCAGGGCAGGTCGTCATAAAAATCAATTATAAAAAATAAATCCATTAGTAAAGGACCAAGTTGAACTAATTATCGCTGTTTGGCGACAAGTAATTTGGCACAAATACAGGGATTTGCGACTTACATACACTATGATTCGACTATAGTGTAAGCATATCCTAAGTTCATCTAAGATCAGTGCATTTATTTCGTTTGTTTTCTTGTGTGGTGCTATAGCAACCCCTCTTCCAGGTGTGCGTCAGAAATATATATATATATATATATATACTCACACACACATATATATACATACAAACATATATATTATTGGTATTATATAATTACTTATTTGATATGTATATATATATATATATATGTGTGTGTGTGTGTGTGTTATCTTCGGGTTTCTATTACAACTATGCAAAAATGATTTTTTAAAAAAGAAAATGTCTAGTTTATTAATAGAAAAATTGAAACAGTAAGTAAAGATTCAGAAGAAAAAATGTTTAAATAAAATATCGAGAGCAGTTGAGGCAATCCTGTATCTGTGTCCTAACTACAGCAAAACATTGCTTATATTACTTAATTAGCTGTTTATAATGAAGTCACAATTTTGTTGCATGGATTTTCCTAATTTGGATTAGGACCTACTTCTAATATTTAATGTTTGTAGAAGTTTTTCAAAACTTTAGGAATGATAAACTTTTTTTCCATAATTTAATACTGAAAGGAAATAATAATTTGATTATCTTCCAGTTTCAGTTTCACAATTTTTTATCTTATTACTTAACCAATTACAAGATCCAAATTTGTAACATATATTTTCTATTACTCTATTAACAAATAATTAGCATTCGATGGATTTCCTGTTATGAGTTTTGGCCTCAAAACGCGATCCAGCAATATCTGTACAGCAAGATGCCTGTACAGAATTTCAAAATCCCTCATTTTATACTCATCTCTCGGATTTCTATGTATTACCCCGCAGTGAATGCTCCCAAACGCGACGCCCCCAACAACGAAATGAATGACAAATCGTCTGGCGACAATTGACCACCCCAGTGTAGAAATACTTGCTGACAACCCCCCAACTTCGGTTTATCTCCGTCTCCACATGGCTTTTCGTTCACTCTTGGATGGATCCTACACCAACTAACTTCTTTCATTCAGTGGCATGCACTTCGCCATAGTGACAAATTGAACTGCTTCTGATTAATGTTTGGCCGCCCCAATCCATTTTTGCCATCCTTATGCATTAGTCTCCTGTTTGCCAAAGCGCACTTCTGGGTGGGTAGCTTAAATTAAGGGCTAGGAGACTCGTCAACTGTATACATTTGATTCTATCAGTGCTATCATTTTTCTCAGGACAAATAATCCCAAGACATATATGGAATACGATTTGTTGATATTATATTCAGATGGGGGTTTTGTAATGTAACTTATACCCAGCAAAAAATTTATTTGGTACCTGGTTATGCATTGACTATTAAGTGGAATTGCTCTTTTACAAAAATAAGGATGCTGATTAATAGCGAAGAAACAATATTATCAATGAACAAAAGAAATCCTAAGAAAAATGCTTTTTGCAAGAACTGAATAGACTTTACAATTTCTGCTGTCAGGGATAATATTTAAACTCAAAATATATTAATAGTTCATATTATTTAGAAAAAGTTCGATGTTTATATGGCTAATGACTTTATAAAATAAATAATTTAAATATAACGAAGGAAAATATTTCTTTCAATATTAAACAAATGAATAATTTAATTATGCCATTGATACAAGGTAGGTTTATGAATCTATGAAATTTTTTAATTGATTACACTAAAATAGATTAACACAAAATTTTTAGAAGTGATAAAAATGTTACTCGAATTGACGTCTCCGTTTACTAACAAATTCCTTCCAATACTAGTAACCGATCTCCTTCAAATCACGGTGGCTAGCGCTCCGTCGGTCGGAATCACAGGTTTCGGGTTCTAGTCCGGGCGGTGCAATGGATGTTTGCAGTGGTTCGGAATCCACTTTAAACTGTAGGTCCCGGTCTGGTTAGCCTAAAAAGTGTGCATAAGACGATCGTAGAGCGACAAACCAAACCTTCAAATCACGATTATCCCAAAAAGAATTAGACATTTTTTAATTGCTCGGTTTTAAAGATAAGATCTTTAGCTTTCGAAAGCAGTTTTGAGTTTGTTTCTAGAGCCATTATCAGTTAGTATTTGCTGTTTCTTCACAAGTTATTCGGATAATGAATTCATGAATTAAAAACTTTTAATTGAATCACCATATAATAACTAATATTTTATCATCAGCATTGTCATCAAATCCAATGAAATAACTATATGATTTTTATGGATTTTATGTATGCATTGATTTAAAATGTTTTAAATATATTATTTTAAAGATGAATTACTGGTATTTTTGTTAAAAACATTACTTTTTACTTGCGCTTTTCTCTCAAAGTCTCAATTGGCTGCAATTCAACTACACTTTCCAACAGTATCAATAATTTATTTCAATGCATGCATACTGAATCTGTGTGATACGCTTTGCGTATTCTTTTTTGTTAGGAGTGTTTACGTAAAGTAAAAAAATACACTTTTTGTCAATTTTTCCAAATGTTAATTAAAACTATTTATGTTTTCCAATATTTTATAACCTAATTTAACGATTGTAACAAAACAAAATTGCTCAAAAAATTATTTAAAAATAATTGCCTTATTTAATTTATTAATAAAAATAGTTACCTTAATTTTTTTTTTATAATTTTTTTGTTCATTCATAATTACAGATATTAAGCTACTAATCACTAACTAGATAAGATACTTTCCACGAATATTCTTGCACTTGCATCTTCAATAACTATAAAAAAATTTAATTTCCTGATTTTTTAAATGTAATATATTATCATGCATTATTCACAGTAAGATAAATATAATGAGCAATGATTAAAGAAAGAATCAGCAGGATGAATGAATAATTTTTTAAGAATTTACGATGATTATTATATACTTTTATACTTAAAACAATTTTTTTTCAGTATTGATTTTAATTGCCCAGTTTAACAAAAAAAGCTTGATGTTCGTTTTTTATTTACCATTAAAAATGTCTGTAATTTAGCTTGAATATATTTAATTGTATGAAATATTAACTTTATAATGAAAAAGTTTGTGTCTTCATTATATTTAAAATACGTAAAGCTTGAATTAAAATGTAAAAATAAAATTTGGATTTTTAATGTTATTCATTACTTTCTAGTCTTCTATTAATTTTCTAAATGTCCAATAGCATAATATCAATGCTTTGTAGAATTTAAGATGCAAATGTATATGATATTCTTAAAATAAAAAAAAAAAGACTCTTTACATGAAATTATTGCTTCTTGTTCATAGCCACTATAAATGTAAGGTCACAATACAGTTTTTGAATTTAAGACGTGTTGCCTGAAAAAGGTAAAAAAGTTCACACTTTTTATTTTAATATAACATTAACTCTTCGTAATGAATTATTTAAAATAAAAAAAAAATCAAATATTCTATCCCACACAATATTCTATAAAAATAAATTTTTGCTAAATTACGTTTATATTATACCAATATTCATTTTTTTTTAAAAATTTTGTATAAGAATTAGTTCTTAGCTTCTAATTATAATCATTTTTATTATATAAAAACTCTAAGATTAAATCAGTTTAGAAATTTTCGAGACCATTTAAAGTAAACAAATGGTTCTTTCCCATATTACTATTTCAAACTTATCATTAATTTTGATTACAAAGGTACTTTATGAGTATCACTATTATATTTATAAACAAAAAAAAAAAAAAAAGCACCATAAAAGTATCGGCTATCATGGTTAATTGAAGCTTTAAGGATAAATTTCTAATTAAGTAGGTCTGTAAATGATATTTGAATCTCCAAGAATCTATAGAAGGATTGCAATTTTTACATTAACAACAAATTAGACTACAAATATTTAGTTTATTAATTATAAATTTAAAAATAGGAAACATCATTTTATGGTAGTTAAATATATATATAAAATTAAAAATATTGATAGAAAAGCTGAAATAATTCATAAACACAAAAAGTGAAGAATTTTCTCCTAAAACAGGGAGAAAAAGATAATATATGCTTTAAATATATTAAGTAATTAAAATCACATCATAATAATTAACACCTCATTTTCAATCCAACTTAAATATAGAAACAGTATTTTCCTGTCATTATCATGATTAATTACCTATTATGTTAAAATAATACTTTTATTCTAACTTAAAATTACAATATCCAGATTCTTAGGATGACAAATTCTTTCTGTAATACATTTGCATTAAAAATTTACTTAGCTATTATTCTAGAAGAAATCTATCATTATAAAAGATAAAATATAAAAAGATACTTAATAATTGCCACCTTGTATTGAATGATTGAGAACTTTAAGCAGGCCTTATGCTTTCTTGATGACTAACGAGTATGATTTTTGATCCTCAGTGATTAATCTTGGAACGACGCAATTCTGTTAGGCTTATACATTAGTCGTTTTTATACTTGACTTAATAAATTGAATGTAATTTGGAACTATTAGAAGAGTCATTCTTTTTTTCACTCAAAGCTGCCTGATGACCAATTGGCTAGCGCTATGGCCTTTAGGGGATCTGGCTGTGGCATAGATATTTGTTAGTCGTTTGGAATCCACGTTAAACTGTAGGCCCGGTCGCCCAAAGTAGATAAAAAGCGGCCAACCAAACCATCTAACTGGAATAAGATAAATTCAGTTTATTGCTTTTATTTAAGATTATTAAAACGTTTTTCTCATTAAAAGCTGAATTATTGGGGCTTATTAGATCAATTAAGTAGAATTTCATTGAAGACGATTTTTGAAAGCAAAATGTTTTGTTGAAATAAAACTAAATAATAAGAGTGATTGGAAGTAATTTTTAAGCTAATCACTAAATGAAATTCAATTTTATAAAGTATTGTCGGCAGTATATTTAGGATTTATTTAAATTGAAACATTTCATACAATATATTTTAAAATATTTCATCAAAACCAAACATGCAAAACAATGAAAAATAATTTGAAATAATTCAATTTATCCATTAATGATTAATTTAAATCGAATAATTTTTTCGATTAAAATAATAATTAAAATCGAATAAAATTTTAATATCTGAAGAGCATGGGAATAATTATTGAAAAAATGTGTCAATATGAAATTAGTTAAGTTTTTTTGATTGATTGTAATCAATATAGCATGAATCGATGATTAAAATTGATATATCTATCAATGGTTGCAATTTTTCAAATTTTATTAATTTATATTTATATTTATATTTATTTATTTATTATTAATATTTTTTTTTTTTACAAATGTAATCATAATGTATAAATGTTATGGATTAGTCCTACTTGCTGTTTGCTTATGCAGTACATTTAAATTAGTCTTATTTACAACTATAAGAGCATAGCAAATCGCTCTAATTGAAATAATTTTGTATTTTAAAAAAGAAATCAAATTTATTAAAAATATTTTAACACTTTAAATATTTTGGAAATTGCTTAACAGTTAAAAATATTACAAAAATATAAAGTTATATAAAATTAAAGTGGTTAGCAAAATTTGGCTTATTATTTTATAATATAGCATTAATAGTGAAAAAAAATATATGGAATTTCACCGATTATTATATTGAAACAACATAAGAATCCTAATGAAATAATTTCCTTAGTTATACAATTTCCACAATTTTGATCAATAAACCATTTTCTCTGATTTTTTTTTTTTTCGTTTTATTTTGTAGAGAAAAATAATGGGAAAAGAAAACTATTTGATTTAATGATTGTATGATAGCTCTATAAAATAAAAAAAAGTATATAACAAATCTTAACCATTTTTATAAACTCATCTAGGTATGCAACAATTCAAAAATATATTTAAATTACCATATGCATAGAATGGATTATTGTAATACTCTTCAGTATATGTTAGATACACAAAAATAAACAATAATTGGAATTTGGTAGATTCATCCATGAATAAACTTTATTCTGCTCCCCAAAGGCCTTCAGAATCGAAATATTATTCTTCCTGGCAGTACAAGAGAAAAAAAAATCACAGTCAGGGAAGTCAGTTCAATACAGCACGAGTAGTCGATCTATCCCACTATTTCTAGCGCAAAATTCCATGTTTCACTTTGAATGGTACCCTTTTACAAGGCCTTTTATTTGTCCTCATTAGTACTGCTTGCAAACGTGTTTTGTTTGGTATCTTTGCTCTTCAGCTGCTCGTTTTCAGCTGCTCGACTCTTTTCTTTTGTTCACTTCTAATTTCGTGCATCCAGAGGCAGAATGTTGATTTATTGTTTTCTTAGACAAGATGAGCTAGATTGATTTCTAGTGACAGCGATGCCAATGTTTTTTTTTTTCCTACTGATGGGGGATGTTTACAAATGAACTTTAAAGTTGAATGGTTTTACATGTGAGTGAGAGAAAATTGCCATCTCATTTTCAAGAGATTCTGTTTCTGCAAATAAGCCCTTGTAGGAAGGAATAATACAAGAAAATATACATACGTGCGATGTAGGAAACCGTGCTTTTGCTTGTAAGGTTGAGTTTAGGTAGAAAAATCAAATTTTCAAGTAAGATATAATTATAGATTAAAAGTTATAAGATCTCTTTTTAAATTAACGTGGCAATATTTTTTATAGATTTGATGAAGGCCATTCATCAAAACTAATAATAAAAGGTGTATAAAATATAATATTTTTATCTAAAATTGTTGTAAATCTCAAAATTTTCACTCATATTTTTATTTTTATTTTTATTAATTTTCATATATATTATATTGTAAAATTCGTGACTGGGAGATACTTTATCCATTAACAGCTTTCAATAATTCTATTTTCATGGTAAGCATCATTTCTTTACATTACAAAATATTAATTTATTAATTAAAAACTTCTAAGTTAATTATTAGAATTTAGATTAGGTATAAAGATAGGAAATATTCTCTTTATTGTTCTAAATGCTTTGAAAATTTTCATTCATTTTTAAATCAGAGCGTGTTGTAAAAGTTAATACAATTTTGAATAGACTTTATATATAGATAAATAAGCCCTAATCTGTAATATCAGTACACCTCTAAAGCAGTTGAATTCAGAAGCAATGTTACATTAATATACCCGCAATAGTCAGAAATGTTTATTGTAAAATACTTGAACAATTGATGAATGCTAAATTTTTTTTATCATTAGTTAGTTATATTTAAACATTTCGAAATGGAAATATTGCTGTTAATTATTTACAAAACTTGACTAAGAAATTATAACGTTGACTGCAAATGAAAAAGATGAATAATTAATATGTTTTAAACATTGAACGAAATCACGTATATTTCCATTCAAATTGTAATCTCGATAATCAAAAAAGGGAAATGAATGCACCAATTGATTTAGTTATTCAAAACATACTCACTTCTTCATTAAAAATCAGTATTCAAAATGAAGATTAAAATAGAAGTTATTTATACTTATTTCTTGCCGTGATAGATGAGAATTCTTTCATAAATAGATTTAAAAGTGAAAAAAAATTCAATATTTTTCCAACACATATCTCATGTACACAAATACGATTATGTTACTTACAAATGCTAAAACATGACTTGAAATAACTATAAAAATTCTGTATTACTTTCAACTAACCTTTTTCCACTTTTTCAATCAGTGGAAATCTTAATCCGAATTTCTTTGACTTAAGACTTCGGTAGTTGGACGATGCTAGTAATCCATTTTCTTTTTTCGAAATGCATCAGAAAGTATTTTCTTTTCTAGTGACACTTCAAAAACATAAGCCAACTGTAAAACTGTTGACACGAAAAATGGTTTTGTAATTTTAAACACTCTATCTTTACTGCGAAATAATTTTGCAGGTCTAAATTTTTTAATTTTTAGGTCAGTTGAAAACAGAGACGTACCCTTAATATTTGTTACATTGACTAATTTAAGCCTTTTACATTACTTGCTACACCTTTTTATATTGTACTTGAATGCAAAATAAATCTATTCAAAAATTGAGCGTGATGCGGTTTGTGCATCTGATGTACTAATACTGGCTGGAGCAATACGTAGC